>NW_019059545.1:248468-269104 GCF_000696155.1 Zootermopsis nevadensis | reverse complement strand
GGGGGGGGGGGGGGGGGGGGGTTCTGCAGCGATGGCATTAATTTTAAGATCGCAGTAGTAGAGAATCAAGAACCAGGACAGTCAGAAAGTCTTTATACCTTGAAGATGATTGTCTCCGTTCCATTAGTTAAATTCCATATTTCGTATACGACAGTAGCTTTTCGATAAACATAATTTATAGCTGCTGAAGAAATTTTGAAAATGACAGACGTTTAGAAGACACCGAGAACTGTGAGAAAAAATACAGCACATTTAGTGACAGACCAGTTGTGTGGTACTGGACCCGCTTGTACCCACTGTGCAGCAAAACACAGGCGATTAAAATTAACGCACTCCGAAACCGTAAGTTAAAAAAGCGCGCAGCTGGCGTTATAATTCGTCATTCTAAATTTCCTTCTATTTGTCCGTATGCAAATTTTCTCTTTCATCCATTAATTACAGTCAATTATGCCAGATATATTTTAAGCAAATACAGCAATATGGCTACCTGATTTCAAAAAAGAACATATATAAATGTTTTGAATAAGACTTTTCCAAGACGTGTGATGAAGTTCCACGGCAAAACGAAATTGAAAATAAAATATCGCTCGAACATGCAAGTGGTTAGTGTTCGAGGGCAGTGATGAGGCATCGGGGATGGGAGTTCTAATCCTGATTTTGGCACCTTTTTAATGCATGTGTTATATTCACGCAAATATTCGGTTAAATGTGCGGATGTGCGTTATTTAACCACATCATTAAAAATTTCTGCGCTGAAAACATGACAAGATCAAATGGAAATAGATTCAAAAATATGTGGATTATGATATTCGAAAGAGAATATGTAATTGTCATTTGTTTTTAAAACCGCGCGCGCAGTCCGGTAACCTTTTAACTACAAAAAAGAAACTAATTGTCATTCACATTATCACTGTAATACTGTGTGCCATTGGCGAGGCTCGAATTGCGAGTGAAGTGTGTTTCTTCATGATATTCTGTTCATTGGTATTCTCATTTATACCTACCGTGATCGATCCTGAATATAGGTAATTTTTTGTATTTGCAAGAAAGAATACATAATTCAGAAGAGATTTGGTTTCTTAAAGTATACAAAATACGTTCACAAAATATGAGCACATAGGCTAGCCGTATGTAAAATATTTTGATAGTAAGTTTTCCAGGAAAATGCCATAAATTAATTATTAATACCGATACAAAATTACGAGTAATTGACTTCAATTTGCAAGTTTTGCTACTATTCACCACCGATTTTAACGGACTGTATTTATAAGTAATAATTGGAAAATTAATATTTTTAAATGCAGTCACACTCTGCTACTTTTATCTGTTTATGCAAAATGAAGTTTGTCATGTATAAATTTATACATTTGAAACAAAGTTCAAACAATTTCACGCTAACCCCGCATTAGCGGATAGATTAATATTCATGGTATGGGGCACGCTGATTTTTTCGTACGTGTCAGGCAACTAGACGAATATGTGAATATTTTTTACCTTATGCTTGAGCCAAATTGAAAGTCTGAGAGACGAACAGGATTGTGGGACTTGTTATAGAAGTCTTCCAGTTTCTTGGCATTTATGCGACATTTTGACACGTAGAGCAAAGTAGTGCAACTTGTTGTACTTGGGGAGTGATAAAGAACTTCAGCTTGCGGACTATGGATATTAGAAAGAGTAGAAGTTAAACTTCCCACGCGAGCATGCAGTGCTCCAAATGACGCTGGATCTCTGACTGGAGCGTTTGCAGGTATGTCTGTGTTCTGTCCACCAGAATGTCTTTCGTGATTTCAGTTGTAAGCTGCAGTGGTCGATTGCACTGATCCGCTGTTCCAACGGTATACTTTCGGACGCTGCCTTATTTTCGTTATGTCGTGCGAACGTTTGATGCTAATCAGGACTGAAGCTGTTTAGTATGGAACTCTACAGACTTCATTGTAGTTTTCAGAACAACACATAGTGACAATCGCTTTTACGTCATATATTCCTCACATTAATTGTAGAACAGAAATCATCGCCATTATACGTATACTCAAGTTTTGTTTAGTTAAGTGGTGATGAGGGATATGTCATTGTAACTATGGATGAAAAATGTTTTAACGCGGATCGTTATAAGCACATTTAATATTAGAGTAATAACACTGAAGGGTAATTTCGAATCATTCTAATCTTTCAGAATCCTAAAAAGCACCAACAGAGATTTCTTTCTTAATTCGTATTATAAGCCTATCCCTCGGAGTATTCAAGGGGTTATCTCCTTGTGAATAATCGAAAATAATTGTGAGTTATCGATCTGTACTTCACAGCGTTATCTGGCGTCTGATAGAAATCTCACGGACGTTTCAAAACGAAGTAGGCATACATTCCGTGAGTCAACTAGTTTGAAAAATAAATTCTGCTGTGACGTGTCATTAGCAGATATCTTTCTCAAAGTATTACGTACATTCTTCGTTATGGTCGTGAAACCCAGGCTGAAGTTTTGATCAGAAGATGGAATGTGACGTCACACCTGAATTTATACCCGGCCACATTTTCAGTATTTTAGAATCTGTCACTCAGTAAAGTGTGACGAAACCACACCTAAAATGTATAGTACAAAATTTTAGACATTTTTTTAAAAAAGTTGCTTCCACTAAAATTTTACATGTTGAGTTAAAGTTGCTCATCTGATTGGAATGTTTTAACTTCTCTGAGAGCATGAGTTATATAAGATCTGTACTGAAATCGTAGATATTATTGCAGCCAATGGGTTGCGATGGTCAGCGTAGTGATTATTTATAATAGACCTACCAATCGGAAATACCCGTTGAAATTCAACGAGAAATTGTTTCTTTCACATCTTTCTTGTTTTATTTTATTTTTTTCGCGCCTTTATCCATGTTCTCCCTTCTCTCGTTCTTCTTTTCCTTCGCATTCATCTGTCCGTGATCCTCTTTACAGGATAACAGCAGTGAAAAATATAATCTGTCACACGTGTTTCTACAGACTACAAAAAGATCATCGTAACCGATAATTCCCTCTGCTCCTATAAGATGTCATGGGACTCTTGAACCACGGGCGTCACAGTCCTCAGTTATACGCGAGAAGATCATGAACTTTCTCAATACCCATGGGAAGACCAAGCATTCACGCAGACATCGAACTGAGTCCAGTGTAGCAGGCCTACAGAAAGCGGTAATTACATTTGTGGACGGACACGCAGCTTGTAGACACGGTTCGAGACAGGAGAACCCCGTTTCCTGCCCAGACCAGCAGCGATTTAACAGTTAACCTGACGCTGTTCGTGTCTTCTTGTACCCGCTAGACCGTCAGTCAGCCCTGTCCTGATTTAATTTTACGTTTTAGTGCAGGTGCAACGCGATGATTACTGGAAGGACAAGAATGTTACATTACTATTTTTAGATTGAGGAAAATACCTTTGTGTTGAAAGGTAGCGGCCCGCTGTAGCAGAAAAACTGCACTGGTTCATTGGTTGCTTCTTTTGGTCCCATGGTCCGGCGCCCTTGAAGCTTTGTCGTAAGTACTGCAGAGTAATCCTGCTGAGCCCTTTTTGTCAAATTAGAATCCGCCGTGCCTTTTGGTAAATGATTTCTCGAAGTCGTGCAAGTTTTACCGTCAGGGACGCTCATATAAACGTAATGTACATGCGATGTCCGTTTAAACTCAACAGAAAATAATTTTTTTCTGTAATGCACATTTAAATGATCTTCAGTTCTCATTACCGACGTCTTCTTAACGTCGGAAATTGTTTAATTTTCTTTCTATTAAACGGCAAGATTTTAGACACCCCTGTGCCTAGTTTCTGAAGATGAAAAGTCAATAATTTTCCCATATGTTTCTCTACAAAATGGACGTTTTTCTTGGAAACTAAGTCTTCTTTGAACCACGCCACGTTGTAGTGTGCTGATTAAATTGAACGCAACTGTCTCTTTTGCGCTGAAACTGCATGGCACCGCCAAGCGCTATAAGATTTTTCTCCGACACCATCGCTCCATTATAAACAACAGAACGAATTAATCTCTTGCAGAAGTTGGGTATTACAATAACTTGAGTTTTATCGCGACATATTGGTCCCTGTGTTTGGTTTCTTAATACAGCGTATTCCATTCAAAATGCAATTCAAAAACAATCTCTTACCCGACTCAATCAATCTGCCCCTGACTCTGAAGTGGAAGTCACCCTTGTTGCTAGGCCGCTGCTCACGCCAGTTGCGCAAACGCTGAGTAGGTACGAACATGGCGTATTCACTGAGAGTAGAAAGTGTGTTCAGTCTCGAACATTATTTAGCATCGAGATCGTTTGCTGCTGTTTGTGAAGAATTTTGTGACTCGTATCCTGACAGTAACCAATAACAACATTTCGGGACACAGGGACTGTCTTTGAGAAGATGGTGGATATGACTGTGAAATATGAACTAGAAACGCAAATCATTTGCCTTGTTACATCGATGTCATCGAAGCTTACAGATAGGGTGGCATTTCAAATGGAACTCATTGTACCTGCTTAATATGTTCCATGTTCCTTGGTCATTTCAAAGGCGTGTTATCTGCATACGTAATCACTTGGCTCTTATTTATCCCGTGCTTAATTGAAACGTGGTTTAGATAGATTGCGTTGCTGCGAGGACAATCCCCGTCAGAGTACGAGGAAAGATTCGTTGTAGTTAGCGGAGTGTGTTGTGAGCTAAATGCATTTAAGCGCGGAGGATATTATTAAAGTGTGATTCACATTAAACTCGCTCAAGAAAGCGATTGAAATTAGAAGTGTAAATTCGTAAGTACAATGGAAATAAGTCCTCTGAGAACGAAACCGAAGAGTTCCAGCCACCATTGGTCATTCCGCGTCTGGTCAGACGCCATTATGGTCTCACTTACAAATTTGTGTTACCAAAATGTAATACATTTTGTTTTTGAGATTTTAATATGGTATTAAAATACGCGTTGTACATGAAGTGAGCCACTTATAGTTAGATTAAAGTGGATATTGAAATTAATTTATGGCAGTGACAGACTTTCAACAGGGTATAAACAGGATACATGCTACTTTATTAAATTCCTACTCACTACGGTGGATTGCGCACTAATGTGCTTCTATTCATACTAATGAAATATCATTTAATTACCCTGAAAATCACACAAAGCTATTTCCATTCTTCGCGTTTACAACGTGAAATATTTTACAATACCGTAAAATTCCTATGTATATATCAGTATGCGGAAAATGTCGCTCGAAACCAATAGTAAGGTCTGTTACACTTTGTGCCTCCATCCGTAATAAAGGGTTTTAACCTTTATATTTAATGTGATTTAATGGCTGTTTGTTACCGCTGTAGGTCCGTTTGCAGTTACGAATTGGACAGGTGCAGATAAATATGATCTATTCTTGTGAATAAATTTACTTTTTATGTTTTCAGATGTAGACTTCTACGCGGTAAATTAATTTTGTACCTGCCCGCCGGCTTTGATATTCTTCAGAAATTCTCACTCCACAAACGACAGTCTGTAATGATTACCTGCTTCTTTCTGAACTAGTGCGGTAATTTCCCGCGACTGACAGAAATCGGTGGTTCAAGGGGACCGCTAGATGAACCGTGTCCTTCTTAGCTAATAATCCAGCGTAGTACGCGTTCTATTCCCTTCAGATCCATATTTAAATTTTCCTCCCACCTAGGCCTGTGTGTCCATTGGTGGCCTCTTTATTAGAGGCCTGTATCTTCATCACTCCGTGGTGAACACAGTTTCGCCCATCTCAAACCCGTTTCTTTCTTGACCGTGGTAATTCTTGGCGGAGTCTGCAGATTTCGTAGCTGACGTTAAACGCTCTACAGTTTTCTCCAGCCTCCTGTCCACTTGGTCCGGATATTCCACTCATCTGCCCCTTCTCTCGTCACGTGGCATAAGAAGTTCGTCTCTCACACAAAACAACCGATGAAGTTGTTGGTAATTTTGGATATCTTAATATTAACGTTCGTAGACAGGAAGACAAATTCCGAGCTAAATGATAGCAAATATTACCATATTTAATGAGATTATTGAATATGATTTTCATTCTTTTGCATTCCGTTCAATTTACTTTAACGTCGTCCCATTTTCGAAGGATTTCTTATCTGTCCTTATACGACCCGATATTTTTTAACTGTCGTTTAGCGAATTTGGAATAAAGACAGTCAGTCATTGTTAGGCCTTGTAGATAATTTTGACCTAGTTAGTAGAGCATTATATATCAGTGTGATGCTTTGGTACGTTTTGACGATAATTTAGTGACTGTTTCTGGTAATAATTTTGTTCCCTTTGCTGTGCAAATCCCTCTGATTACAGAACTGATACAGTTCGGTCGATTAAAGCTAACGGCTATTAAGAAACGCATAAACAAATCCGTTAACCAGTGTAAGCACGTAACGAGTCAGTGACGTCACGTGAGACGAATTTAGCTTTTAGTCTGGATACAGATTGCGTCCATAGAGTTGCAGTAAGGACTGGCTTTGTTCGACGAGCCCTAACTGAGTGCGAATTTTCCCTCCCATCCGCTTTACCTGAGAATGGAGACAGATTCGACCTCCGAAACCCTGCAGGCATGGTCTCTACGCCTGGTATCGTGCTGTTCTCAGGAGATTATATGGTACCAGACAACCTTGAGAACTACGCGAAAGTGTCGTTGAATAACACATGAGTCTGAATTAATTACATGAAATTGCTCAAGGCGATGACATGAACAAATGAGAATACTCCTGGAAAACTTTACCCTCCAGATTTCATGTGGCTTTCGAACTGAGCGCTTTTGCGTTCAGTACACAGGACTGTCTGTAGAGAATATTCTCTCAAATTTCCGTATATCCTGAGTTATTTCGTGGTTTCCCTTTAGTTTTCTATGCAAATACGGGATAGTGCCTCCAAATGTACCTTCACCATTTTTTGAAATCTCAAACAAGGTTACGTATATAATAAGCAGCAAATAGATCGCGGAGAATCTGATTTACGCAAAGCAACATGGCAGCAGCAATGACGCACTCAAATCACTTTATTTTGCCTATTTTAATTCCATAATGAAGAGTGGAATAATTGTTTGGGGTAATTCATTTACCATCACACAGCCATTCACTTTATGAAAGAAAATTGTTAGATTAATTGCTGGTGTCAAGCCTAGAAATTTACGTAGAAGTCTGTTAAAGAGATCAAAGATCTTAGCTGCTTCATATGTCATTCATGAACCTCGTTGCAAATACCCAATAACAGTTTCAAACTAATCAGATTCATAGACCAATTGAAAAAATTCTAGTTGTCAGAAAAGTGCATATTATGCATAAACATTTTTAAGTTTACAATCTATCTTCGGAGGTGTTATAAATAAGAAGGCACAATTTATGTCCAATTAAAGAGATACTTAATTACATATTCATTTTACTATTTTTATGAATTCATAATATTTACAAATAAGTCATATTATTCATTGTGGTTTACGTGTCTTCATTTCATATAAATGGGTAGAAAAATGTATCTCCTGTCTGTAATGGGTGGATGTATTTGTAGTGTATCACTACTGAACCCTGTTTTTTATATAAAATCCATATAATATTATTAATTGTACTTGTAATATGTTTAATGAGTGTTTTCAATATACTATTGTGATTTCACTAACGTATCTATCGATGGAATGCATTACACATTTATGTATGATGTAACATCTATCTGAAGTAAGTGGAATTATGTTCTGGCAGATTTTGTATCGATTGTGGTTAATACTAATATGGCGGCCGTGCGTAATGTTTCTATTTTTCTTCACGTCAAGGAACAGTACCGGTGATAATTTTCCATGAGTCTGTGTGGAGGAACTTGAATGGTTTGAGTGAAAGTAGCTAATAGTCTATCGATAGACTTTCTTGGAGTCACAGGCACGTGTGGGATGATGATACTAAAATGGATCTTTTGACAAATATCGTGGGAGGGTACAGACTGAATTCATTTGACTCAAGATAAGTGAGTAGGCTAATGGACTTTGGGATTCTATAAAAGTCAGAGTTGCTTTACCAGCTGAAAGATTACCAGAATTTCAATTACGATCCAGCAGGAAGTTATTTAGTTAGAAGAGATTGTTTATTCTCTTCACAAGTAAATTTAAGACTGCTGGGAAGTAACTGTGCACTCACCTATCTGTGTGCAGCGTCTATTTGGAGTGGTAAAATCTACGCACAGGGAAGTTTCTTCTGTGAGCCATCATGTCATAGTTCTCAGTTTGTGTCAGTCGTTACTGAATTATGATTGCCATTCGCTTTGTGTAGAGAAGAAAACCACACGCTATTAAGAGGCGACACGAACTGACAGCATCGGGCTTTATGCGTCACTGACCGACAGCTTTCTATACGAATGTGTCGCAATCTCCTGGTAGTTCATCGAACCCATTCGATGTCCTACTTCCACGAGTCTGTTGCGTTATATGGGTCGTCGGCTGTTGAACGCAATGAAATGAACCAAATTGAGTTTCGTTTTGCTCCGTTTTGTAAATTCTGGAAAGAGAGGGCGAATATTTTTTATTGTTTTTATAGCAATGACGTTTTATTATCACTGCATATTTTACGCTCTTGCGTTGTTCTTAAAACATGCAGACGAGAACGCCGGAAGTAAAGACTAAGACCAGTAACATTACTTTAACGCTGTAGATTCAAGTCCCGGGTTCTAAAACGAACATGAACTACAAACACTTTTCGGGTTAGGATTAGAACAACGCATTTCGATCTGCTTGTCAAGAAAACAGGAGGAACATTCTCGATACTTAGGACAACGCTCATTTGCTTGCTGGGTTTATTTAAGCTAATTATGTTCAACTAATCCAGGCAGGTTGTAGGACACTGCACTCGGAGATACACAAGCTTGTAGTCTCGATTTTGAACCAGGAAGTACTACCACAACAGTGGAAAGAATCGACTGTTGTCTCTATCCATAAAACAGGTGATAAAACTTATGTGCAGTAACTTCCTTGGAATCTCTCTTTTGTCAACGTCGTCATAATTTTTTTTATCGAATATATGCCTGGCACGGTTAACAAATGAGAGTATCGGGGACGATCAATGTGGATTCCACTGTAATAGGTCAACTATTGATCAGATCTTTTGCATTCGATAAATATTATAGAAAAAGTTGGAATATAATAGGTCAGTACACCAACTATTTGTGGGCTGTAGGAAGGCATTTGACTCAGAAGAGAGAAATTGTATGGCATTTTGATCGAGTTTAGAATACCAAAGAAACTTTTATGTTAAGTAAAATATGTATGGACGGGATATCTAGTAGAATTCGTATAGGTAAAGTTCTGTCGGAGCCCTTCCCAGTGTAGGATGGTCTAAAACAGGTGGATGCTTTATCCCCAATGCTTTTTAATATTTCTCTACAACATGTCATCAGGAAGATCAGAGGGACTCGTCAGTTATAAACGCTTACAGTTGCAGACCGTATCATGCGCCATGTTCCATTTCTTTATGTGATTATGTTGCCTCCGTGGTTTTTGTTTTTCACTCATCTTTCGATTTACGAAAGTAATTCGTTGGATGAAAACTCGTAAGTCAAAAATGAAGCTCGCATTAATTTAAGTGTAAATCTGTTTGGTTACCGACTTCCAGAAAAATAGCGTTATATTTGCACTACAAATGTTAGAATATGCATTTTTTAAAATTATAACATTATTATTTTGTTAAAGTTATGCTCATTGAACCACGTAAATTTCAGGACGCAAATATTTATTTAGTTTTAGAGTTCATTTTGCTGATTATATTTAAATCATGAAACTTATTCGATAGTTTTACTGCGCATAGCAGACGTGTGAAGCAGTGTGGAACTGAAATACATACCTGTCGATATAATTTAGTGGAAACTCAAATCATGCATTTGAAATAATTTTAAATTTAACTCTAAAATTGAAACCAATTATAAAAGTATTTAGAGGTGCAAATTTAAAATAGTAAGCGGTGTTATAGTATAGTGGTATCCAAACAGCGTGTTTCTTTTTCTGAATTAATTTTTGGGAATACATTTCTGTAATTGGAAATCAGATAATACAAACCATATCTGTGGAACACTAACGCTCTTTGCGGCAATAATGACGCTGATAGTGGTTGTGGAAGCGCTGATGCCAAATTAATGGCAATTGCATCGGCGACCTTGGTAACGGACTGTTGAATCGTGCACAAGCTCGGAACTGGCAGGCGATCGACAAGTTGTAGTAAAGAACGCGAGAGGTTGGTACGAGGCTCGGTGCCAGGGATTCCAACCAAACACCTGTTGTGCTTCCAAGCGCGCATCATAAGAGCTGGTCGCGTGCTGGCCGTTTGTCACAACGGACGATTATTTACAGAGCACTGTGTTTGACACTTTGTCAATTTAAGTTCACTTGATTTTCACGACGTTTCGTGAGTTCGCTCTACTGCCGTCTTCAGGTTACTTGTTGTCATTAAACTGACATTTTTTTCTGTAGTGTTCGGGAATACCGCCACGGTGGTCTAGCGGTCAGAACACTAGCCTTGTAAGCCTGGGGTCCCGGGTTCAATTCCCGGTGGTGCTCAGATTTATAAATTGTTTTGGGCAAGGCCGTGGTCTAGGCATCACGGAGTTTTCCTCCGGGGGCTTCCCCGGTTTCTCCGTGGCATCACAACAATTACTCCTCTCACACACAGAAGAAGGCAATGGCAAACCACTTCTGATCCTCTCTGCCAAGAATGTATATATGTATGAGCAGGTCCCTGACAACCTGAAGAGGTTGGAAGGATTCTGTTCATAATATATGGACCTGTCGTCAGACAGAACAAAAGAAAATAAAAGTGTTCGGGACATGAGACCTTTCAGACTACTTGATTAGCCCACAGGGATAGCCGAGAAGAAGTCAGAGTTGTAACTTTTCCTGTGTTACAAGTCCAGTTTTCGTATTCCGTAGAGACTAAAATGAAAACCAGTTATCTCAAGACGGGAATAGAGCCAAATCGCGAAACGTCGTGTTTGTTAAATATACTTAAGACAATGGACAGTGGCCCGCACAGTGTTTCTGTAACTTCGTGTAGTTGTCAAGTGAAATGAAGAAGTGTTGTTCGTGTTGAATCTCGTGAATACAGGCTGAGATAAAGAACGTAAGGCATAAACGATGACACTTCTTCCTACTTCCGGTCTCCATTATCCCAGTTTTTTCCTTCTTCTTTTTATTATTTTACCGAAATTATTCAGGTTACTCACTAGGCTTGAAAGAAAGTTGTAACTGCTTGCCGACTCGTAAATAAGCGCGTGGGGAGTCTGGAAAGGAGAAATTGCGAACAGAAGACGCATTCAGCCGAGCCAAGGAGAATTCTGATGTGATGAACGGCAAAGCAAGTCGTTAACGGTGTTTATGTTACTCTCAAAGCGAACTCCTCGTGCGCGTTCCATGTGCATGGGCCTAGTGGGGGCGATTTGATTGCCGCGGAAAGACCGGGTTCAGTGCAAAAGCGGCCTCAGAGAACACACAGCTGGCCGAAGCGTCCGCGACGACTAACATTATCGTTGGCAAGTGACAGTGAGATGCTGTGACTTATTTTAGCACTGCCCTCCGAAACTGCTCTATTCAGTAGGAGTTCCTCAGGAAAAGTTACTTTCAATTCAGTAGAATTGCAAAGAATCTTAACTTCTTGTATCGACATTTACGTAAATTCGCTGTATTCGTGACTTATTCACTTTCCTTGTGTATTTTTTCTTTCATTCTTTGTTTCTTTTCCTGCATTTAATTTTACACTGCATTTTAGGGCGACTGAGGTTGTATTGCGCCAAAGGAACTATGTGCTTTATTATCGCAACTATGCAGAGTGGCGTTTATAATAAGGGGCTCATATAATATCCCCATGAAGAAACAGTAAAGTTATTAGCTGTGATAAAAACGAAATATTGACGCATGTATGTGACTGAATAATTAAACAGTATAAAGACGGGCCTATAAAATGTTCGTCAGTAACGCAGGAACGTAAATAACACGCAAATAAACGCAATTTAAGGTACGCAGGGCCTTGGGTTGTACGCACCTCTGAAACGTCGGTTAATTGCTATCAGATTACAGGGCGCAGGCTTTCAGAAGACGGTCAGTCCCGTGATGCTTCGTCTTCTTCTTCTTCGAAACACGTTTTGGTCCATTATGACCCGTTCAGATGCTAAAATGTATCGATTATTCCACCTTCTCGATTACCAGCAGGACATTCTTAATATCACGACGCCTCTGCTCACTTCTGTGGTCTTTAATCTCAATTACGTTACGTTATTCCAAGTGTGTCTGACATTTTACATTCTAACCTAACCTCTGACTGTCATTCTGTACGTCGGCCTCGCAAATATTGTCTGTGCTGGCTGTAACCGATTCCTGGTTTCGATCCTTGCCTCCGTTTCACTCAACGCGGCCAGGCCCTCCGTTAGGGAAGAATCTCGACGCAGGTGCCTGCCGTACGACGCGTGTATTTCCAACTTTGTTGCAATGGCCCGTAATGTGAATCGTCCTAATTAGGATATTATTATTAATATTCTGGAGTTTAACGACGATGTATACCCAACAAGAAGCCGATACAGGAAAGGGAGATAACATCTGGCAACTTCCGCAATAAAACTTCGTACGTAAATGTTGAACAGGCAGATTTTTATTCAGTTTAGTCGCATCGCTAAAAAAAATTCTTTGGCTTGTAGGGTCTAATTAATTTTATACCTCACATAATGCATGTAGTAGGCATAACCAAAATATATCTTTTAATTGTGGTAATAATTTTGATTTGTTCTTGAAATCGTAGAATTAAATTTATTTTCGTACTGAATATCTCATTATTTATCACCATGACAAGAATGTCCGTCTGTCAACATACATTTTATGAAGTCTTCATCTTCCATTCTGTACTGTTACGTTCTAGGTAAATTTGTTGAAGGCGCAAAGGTATCACTCTACAGTATATTATTTTCCGATGCACTGAGACACCAATAATTGTTGACTGGGAACCAAACTGCAGACAGATGACTTCATTTGTGTTCCCCCAGCCCCCCGAAAGACGCTTTATTAACTTACTGGACTATTAAGGGTTAATTACGAGCAGGATAAAATGTGCGCTCATAACATGAAAAATAATTACGGAAATGTTTGAATAAATTCACGTTTTATATTAAAACGAATTAATGACATGCAACCTTGCGGACGAAGAGGACAGAATTGTTTACCAACAACTAGAACAGCGTTATCTTATTTAAATGACCTTTAAGGAAGTTCATACTAGTTCGTCATAAGAGATACACATTTCATTATGAAATATGTTATATATGTTAGCTATGTTATGACACATGCGGATGAAGGTTGCTATACGCGTAATGTCATTTCTATTACGAGTTCTTTTGTAGCTTACTTCGCAAAGAAATATATGATCGGTGCTTTCTTAAGCTGTCAGAGGATCTCGTACTTCGCGTTCCCCGCGTCAAGGTTTGTTTGATCAAAGAAATCGTGGCATAAACATCCGAGGTTACGAAGACACCGTTTTGACAAGATGACTAGCAGCCTCGTCACTGCCCTCAATTTTGGGTTCAGAATGCAGCTTCTAAAAATAAAAAGCCTACGATATTAATAGGAAGTGTGAAAATGTCACTCGTGTCAGTAAGAAGGAATATTCTGAGTAGATAATTTTGAATCCCAGTGGCCTCAGGACATTACGAAACTTTTGTATGGATCATATCAAGGCAGGTGATCTGAGCGGGACATGTCGAACGAGGAGATCTAGACATAGATGGGAGGATGATAATATTAATGTTAAACAAATAAGGCGATGGTAACTAAACTGTATTCCACAGGGACGCTCTTGTGAACGTTTTTAATTTCTTGGGACTTGGTGTCAGCGAGAAAAATTGTTTATGTTGCACGTTTACGAATGAACATGTCAACAGTAGGCTCTGGCAATAATGTAATAACAATACCAGACCATTTAAAATCGTATGAAATATACTCGGACGATAATGTAAAATTCGTGAAAGTCTCATAGAAGTAGTAATAACGAACGTCTTGCGCTGATTTCGTACTTCCTTCTACTCTCACTGTCTGATCCATGGTCACGTGAATGTGTTTTGTAAAGATTGTGTACAATAACAAGTGTTCAGAGCACTTAACATGGCTTCAGTTTGTAAAACCCGCGAATTTCTTGGCTGATAGAAAACTGTCTTTAATCTATACATTTTTAAGAAGGGAAATTACTTTTTAGCCAGTTAAGATACTATCAGCTTCTCTAAACATAATTAGATTAGAAACTGAATTGTCTGAAACCGTGTGTCTCTCTGTAATACGATGGGCATGACCGTGCTTCATTATGATTCAGACACTTTGAAATCTCACCTTCTGTAAATAATTGCGTGACAAATGGTAGGCCATTGCTGCTTCATCCAGCTGTTACACGCATTTGATTCTTTATCCTGTTTTTAACGTTTGCATTGTAACCTGGAGTATCTTGCTTCCTTCCGTTATCGCATGCTTAGAAAAACCTTTTGGTGTGCAGATTTCTGTCTTCTGGGTTGTTGCGCTGTGTAGTCTGGTAGATGTTTACCAACGTTCCAGAGGTCATACTGCCTCCGTTATCAGAATCGCCCTGATGACGGAGGCAGTATGACCTCTGAAACGTTGGTTAGCATCGACCAGACTACACAATGCAACAACCCAGAAGACAGAATTCTTCATACTCATCGCCCTGATGATGAAGACAGTATGACCTCTGAAACGTTTGTAAACATCGACCAGACTACACAGCGCAACAACCCAGAAGACAGAAATTTTCATCGCCCTGATGATGGAGGCAGTATTGGTTAACATCGACCAGACTACACAGCGCAACGACCCAGAAGACAGAAATCTTCATACTTATCGCCCTGATGATGGAGGCAGTATGACCTCAGAAACGTTGGTTAACATCGACCAGACTACACAGCGCAACAACCCAGAAGACAGAAATCTTTATACTCTGATGACGGAGACAGTATGACCTCTGAAACGTTGGTAAACATCTACCAGACTACACAGCGCAACAATCCAGAAGACAGAAATCTTCATACTCACCGCTGTGAAAACATCAGATCTTACACCTTTTGGTGTTTTAACAGTTAATTATAATTTGCCACGATGAACAGCCTAGGGCTTAAAAGCAATATGGCAGTCAAGGGCTTACCGTAAGTAACAGAATGACGGACGAATGCAAGACAGGACAAAGAACCACCCAGGAGCGTTGCTGGTGGTCAGACGTGCTGTGTGTATGAGGACATCAGATGGCATTTTAAATACAATTTCAGTTTCAATAACGTTAATATTTAAATTGTGGAAATTTAAATTACCATTTATCACGAAGCCGTTGCTCAGGCATTACGAGTGTACGTGTAACCGGGGGACGCGGATCTAAAGTTAGGAGAAGGCTAAGCCTTTTACCCGAAGCGTTCCGACCACAGAGTAGGTGCTTAGTGGGCGGACTCCTTGCTTACAGTCGAGCAGACTGCGGTCTTCACCGTTCTAGCCCTATTATCCCTCCTGGTCCTCTACTGTCGTTGCTTTATCCGCTCCGCTGGTCTATTGAATCCGCAGGCGACTGAGGGCCTAATCCGTAAACAAAAGAAGACGCAACCGAAAGAAAATCTAAGCCGATGTGCTGTAGTATATTTCTGTTGACGCAGGTTTATGCTCGTGTGTCATGTCCTTTGGTTTTCGCTGCTGAAGTTCAATGTATAACCTCGGCGTTCCGGAGCCAGCCGCGTTGAATGTAAAAAATTAGCCAGTGTTTCGGTACTAATTGTAGCTGACATCTTCAGGGCGAATTTATTAATTCTTCATAATAGCACAGGCATTCGCTAAACTATGTTCTAACGTGTGTGTTGACTTCATGTTCTTTATATGGATTGGATATTAATTTTATGTATGAATTTGAAGGAATAAGTGCAACTTATAAATCAATAATGTTTAAATAAGATCACTGTGATTTGTGCTTGTTCGTTCCTGTTCAGTTGACTGAACAAGTAGGCTATTTTTCACTAAATTTGGTGTGGACAGTCCATCGTCTTTTAATCAATATGCCTAATAATAACATGACGGGCAGACGAACTAGTGAAGCAAGGGCGAACATCGTATATAATTCTGAAATTATGAAATCGAACTTACATTAAGACACTTTTTGTAAAGTTTAAACAATATGGCGGCCGTTCAGTTAGTTTATAGTGAAATTTGATAGGTATTGTGTGACAATAAATGCCAATATTCCTTCATATTCCGTACAAAATACTATTATGCCAACAATAACAGGTCGCTAGCTTGCGACCCGCTGAAGTCACATCCAGCTCCGGTAAAATTCGATCGTCCGTAAGCCCAACACGCCAACTCATGAACACAGATGCACTTTATTGCTGGACTATAAACTCACCCAAGTGTAATACAACACAAGATTATAAATAAGACTTGAGGTGTTGAGATGCATCGAGTATGATAGTGGGTTATATGGGTGAGGTTTTCTTGAAACTGATCTTTACGTGCGTTAACTTTGAACTAACAGAGACTACGTATACATAATTGTACAATGGGTATTATTTTTGTTTAATAGGTAATGCAAAAATATATTATAGAATTTTCTGCAATTTTAAATAAACACAATAGACCTCTCATTTTAGACACTAATTTTGTGTCGTTTTACCTTGTCATGAAACTTGGTATTTTACGTGAAGGAAGAATTTAGAATTAGATCAGAGTGCTAGGGAGAAAGTAGAGGACAGAGAATATTATAAAACTTTAAGTTTCTTAATAAACCCTGCCCTGATTGAATTTTTCTCTGAAAATATGACAAGAGAATTATACTTTATTAAGTTTACGCTTGGAATATACCCACAAGAAAGGAGTCATTGACGTACTTTTTAATTCATCGTACTGTAGAAAATCTCGTTTATGTAATTTTCATGATCATTATCCGAAGAAGCTGTCTATTGTTTATAAGGTTAACATCTTCGGAATTACAGCATGCATGTGGCATGCCGGCTCGCGCATACTACACGTGGCACACATTCACAAAAATCATCCTGTCCGACATTTACTGACACCCAAAGTCGTTTATACTTATTTTTTCATGATCCGAATTAAGTAGGTTTAGTATCAACGGAACGAAAGGAATCTTACTGTCCCGAATTAACTCGGGTTAATTTTTTGTTTATTTTTCGCGAAGAATATTCAACCCGTCACATCGGGGTTCCTCATAAGACGGGAATTTCATGACTAGCTCAGTGACTATCAGCTTATGTAAAAGTGCTTAGTATAGGACCTCTAAGTCATGTCACAGCGTTGTATTGAAAAGCTGATATTTGCTGAGCTGGTCTAGAAATTGCGTACATTTTTAGGGAGCCACGGGTTTTAGTACTGTGTTCGTAAGAGACTGCCCCTCGCTTCTTATCCGAATCAGTTGCATGAATCTTGTTTAACGTTTATTTTAATATTATCTTCTCATCCACAAGTAAGACTGCAAAAAAGTTTATTCATTTCAGGTGTTCCGACGAGAAATTAGTAGGCGGTTTTATTTCGACAGTGTTATGTGCCAAGTGAAAACCAATGAAAAGGGGTGGTTTTGAATTAGGTTGTCGTAGCCACCTAGAAAGACAAAAGAATGCCACTAAATTAAGGCTAGACTGTAGGAAAATAAATTGGGTGGGAACATGAATTTGATTTCTGAACGGAGTGCAAATGACCCGCCCGGTCTGCGTGAAGGAAGTGAACGGATCATTGGCGATTGTCAGAGGTTTTGTACTATCGATCTTAGTTGTGAGCGACGGAAGGAAAAAATGCTGTGCCTAATTCCCGACCTGCGAGACAAATGATGTCAGGTGTTGGATGCATCGTGACTGCGGGTCCAGTGCGCTGGGGGTTGACGGACGTTCTGCAGCAGCTGCTTACAAAACACCAGTAGCGACACTATTTCATCCGGGCTGGAGCGGCTGCCATATTGATCCTGCGAGGAGCAGGGGTGGAGCGAGGTAGGGAGGACATCTGCTGTGTTAATTTCAGTTCCTTCCACACTAACAGCATCCAGTATGCACCGCGGATCGTTTGTGGCCGATGTGAGAATTTATCTGAGCGAAGGTAAACTTCGTCTAGCGGCGTGACTCGATTAAATAAAGAATTTGTGACCATGAAAATTGACCCGAAGGCCTACGTCTTCCAATAAAGGCTGCAATTTTAAAGCGGTTCTTTACCGAAATAACTTGCGCTGCTCGTGATTACAACCATTAAATCGATATGTCTGGAAAAGAGACCGCGTACGAAGAATGACAGGTGACCGAACCGATAATTTTGTACCCTGAGTGGCAACTGACGATGATGACATGGCGTTTCTTGGATCACGTACGGGCTGTGGTGGTGGTGGTGGGGAGAGGGAATCAGTCAGCTGAAATTTGGACCTCAGGAATTCGGTCGAAGGAGTCCAAAATTAGGTCATGTTGAATCCCGTTGATACAGTTTGGCATCAGATCTGCGGTACAGAAGGAAACGTTTGTGCTGAAGCAGAGGGTTTAATATTACGACATATCTACATTTAATTACGAAATTTTATGAGAAATACTATACACTTTTCTAATTTACATTGAGGATGACTTTTTCATTGTTTTCTGATAAACATATTAAATAAACGAAATTAAAGTGAGAATATTGTATATTTCTACGAGACACGCCTATTTAATATTCTGTAGGCTAGACGCTAGTTTGTTATGTAAAACTAACTCCAGGTCGCAGAACCCACAGGTCCAACACCGACAACACCAAATCCCGCCACCAGCCACGATCATGAGCCAACTCCATCCATTTACAATCCTCATAGCCCAACCTCTCTGCGTGCCGCATGTCCAGCCCATCGGAGCCTCACAGATAACACCTCACTACGCTAGGTGACCTGTACAATTCACGTAGCTCCTCGTTATGTAGTATTCGAACAGCCTCCAGTTATTGACGTTAGCTGCGAATACATTGAATAAACAGTCGCTGACGGCCGATAAGGGGTCGTCCTCTACATGCGGGTTGGGCGTAGGGCTAACAGCCCTTCACCGTAAAAACGTTTTATGTTACGTACAAAACAGCAGATCCTTGGAATAGGACGGATTGTGTGGATTGGAGTTGCCTAGGGATCGTGACAAATCCTCGGAATAGTTTGGTTTGTAACTGACAATTCATTTTCATCGTAGACAGAAACTACCAGTGATGCGTTTTCTGTATAATGATACCGATTCGGATGCAGAGGTTATGTGGCGCCTAATGAAGTTTTATCGTTTTCGTCAATAATGGGAAGTATACATTTATGGGAAGGTTGTGGTGGACGAGTATTTGAGGTTTTAACAGCGGTGTGGCTACAAGCTGCTACAACCTCGAAGACAGCCATCTTCTGTGTGAAAGTAGTGTCAACGAAAGCCGAAAGAACACTAAAATTGAATGGCCGGGTTGAGATTCGAACCAGGTAGCTTCTGAGTTCAAGTCCGCAGCGTCAGGCTCCAATTTACTGAATCCGCATTCACAAGGACAGCGAGGGAAATGCCCGTGTCTCAGCGCGTCCTCCCGCCACGTCCGATTTGTCTTCCCGCTCTCTTGAATTCCAGGACGTGGCCGATGCTCCGACGACTTCACTGCTTGTTCAATTCCTTCAGATCGCTAAGGATACATATTTCAATATTTTTCATCCACCCTCTTATTCAGAATGTAGCAGTAATCGTGGTACTATGACGTGCGACTTCAAAACGCTACGTCCTTAAGTATGTTACGATCAGAACGTCAACGCGAGAGAACTGTTGTTCACTCGGTAAATATTCTGCCTTTCCGTGTGTTTCCGACCTGCAAAAGTGTCCTTTTGTTACCGAGGCGTAGCCCATTCTAAGCCTGTAAACAGAGAAGGTCTGCAGACATGGGTGGTGGCTGCGAATATTTGGAATAAGAATCAGGGGTCAGCCGACAAAGGCTGGTCCTCTGGCTTGTTGGCTGTGCGGTGAATAACAAGAACATTTTATAATGAGGAACTTCGGAGGATCGTATGAAGATGGTGGGCGGGGGGGTAGTGGATGTCTTCATCATGAGCTGTAAAGGTGATATGAAAGTTCTGCGTAAGAATTAAAATAAAAATAGAACAAACAACTCGTTTCAGAAAACCCCAGAGTATCGTAGTTTGTGTTATTTTAAATATAACGCCCGGTACAATTAAAGTTAATAATTTAGAAGCATGCTGTGAAGGGATTAATTGGATTGAACTGGCTCTGTATTGGTTCCACCGTCGGGCTCAAAGTCACGAACATTCGATTTCCCTAAATCTGGGAAGTTTTTAAACACCGTCGCGACTGTCAAGTTCACTCGCACCATGAACGTCGTCAGTTGATTAAAGTTCAGCTGAGATGATGTCTGGACATACGTAAGTGATGATAAAGGCAAAAATATGCAGGTTTGAGAGAAAGTTCCTGATCGTGCTCTTGGGAGCCATAGGCGACTGCAACACTTTTAGTATGGAACTCGGGGGTAAGTGCTGGATGCTCTCAGCAACCAATGGCACAGAGACTGAGAGGGGCGCGAGGTGATACGATCGCCGTCAGAAGGTTGCACCATCCGCAGGCAAAGAATTACGACGTCATTTGTCGCAGCTGCTC
>NW_019059545.1:229761-247089 GCF_000696155.1 Zootermopsis nevadensis | reverse complement strand
GTGGCATTTGGGGACCAAATCACAGTTCAAAATTGTGGGAAAGTATACAGGGCACTAATAAGGCAAGACGGCCATTTGTCGAGAAGCCTGACGCGCCATTTTTTCCTTTCTTTGACTGACAATTTGAGATCTCACGAAGGTGAGGATCACAATGTTATCCATTCGGTTATGACACCCTGTAGGCTCACAGATAGGTAACCAATGTTTCTCCGAAACGTCGGTATTTACCTATCAGTTTACGTGGCTTTATAATCCAGAATAACGTATTGTTAAGTTACAAGTTTTGCTTAAAATCTGCATTCCGTTTAACTTCTGAACTTGGCTGGAAGATTTTTGAATTGTAATAAAAGAAAGTGCATATCAGAATCAAGGTTTGTCTCGGATATGTGCAATCAAAACTATTGCTCTGAAAAACCCATCTCCTTCCTTTTATGTGTTCTCGAAAAATGAAGTGTTCGTCGTAACGAGAGAAGACTGACATCCTTAAGAGCAAAGGGTGGACCCAGTGATCGTCTGACAGTGTTCTGGACGTGGAATATTCCTTCCTACCCTCTTGACAACTAGGATCGCTGTGCGTCCTTTCCGTAATTTCACTGAGACTAGAGCCCATGAAACTTGGCTGTTCAGACAAGAACAGGCCTACGTGACGGGTGACAGAAAACAAGACGTTTACGTAGAAATCACGATCAGATGTCAGCGCTACCAAAGTGTGGTCCATGAGACGGTCATGGAAAGAACCACAGGGTTCCTTGAACGGTGAGCAAACAAGCTAAGCGACTATGAGCTTCTCTGGAAGGACTGAGTGTATGTAGTTCATTAGATCATTTTCCTGAAACTTAATTCTGTTTTCATCGAAAATAAAGATATTGATCAACACTTCGTAACATTCTGATTTTTGCGATGAATTTAGCCTCCAAGCTGGGGACAAGGGACCTTCTGAAGGCGCTTTTAAATCGGGTTCCCGTCGTTTCAAGGCCGATGCCCGATGTGTCAAGCGTTTTGTAGGCCGTCTCTGACTACTGCTTACTCGCAGAAACCGACTGGGTTTGGTTGGAGACCAGAGCCTGGTTCTCCGTCTTCCTTAGTAACGGTGGCCCACCTAGTCCGTTTCTGTCATCTTATGTTGTGTGCCTTTAAGTCTCATATTCTGCATGGACGTCATCTCATTACATTTGTTTCATGTTTCCCGCAGCAACTTGTTGGGCTCAGAACAAGGTCACAGTTACATAAATGTTGGCTGCGTGTTTTATTTTTTTATAAACTGAAATATTTTGGGAGTGTTGGATATATTTTCGTTACTGAGACGCCATGTTGTGATCGTTTCGATACGTTTTTCTGTCTTCGGCGATGTTGGTCTCCGCAAACGTTCTTACGTCACTGCTGACGGCGGTACTCTATAAAACAGAACGCAAAGACGGCTTCCCGTCATGACAATTGCCTGATTATTTTTGGACTCTCCTCCGTGTGCAGCGGCTTCTTTCGCTGTTATTAATGTCGTGTTTCTCCCAGATCTGTAGGCTGCTCTGACCTTCATCTCTGAACCAGGATTTATTCTTTGACAGTGATAAGTTGTGACGAACGTGTAAAATACAGGTTCAAGCTCCTCTTTGTTGCGATTCTCTCGCGCAATCCATCAGCTGTTTTTGTGCCTGCCTCAACTTCTGTCTCTCTTTGCATTTTCTTGTCTCCCTCATTCTTTACGACCCAAACTTAGACAGAGGGACACCGTGAACTTATTAAGTAATGTCATCCCGTCAGAATGGGGAAGTGGTAAGTTCCGCCAAGTATCCGAGCTGTGAACATTGAAGTCCGCCCATTCACTCCTGACGTGCATCATTACTCCACACTCCGTTGACAGCCTTCATTTATACTCACAGGCGTGGCGAAACAGCTCAAGGGTGAAGGCGAGTCGATCACAGTCTCTGAGCGACCAGACGTGTGGGTGGCCTTGGACACTCGCCCCCCTCTTTATCAATGCTTTGAATGTCTAATTCCTCTATTCATATGCGTGCTTAATCATTCTTTTCTTCGTTGTCTTGTGTCCTGGAGACCTTCTGATTACCTCACCTCCTTTCCCAACTTCAGAAATGTTAATCATCCCCGTCTTTATGAAGGACTTGGCCAGTTCCGACCTCTCCATTCCTTTCTCGATCGTCGTCAGATCTCTCCTTAATTCAGGGCTTCTTATGACAGCCTTCCGTCTTCCATTCTTTGTCTTTGCATTGGTTTGCTTGTCTGCTTTCCCGCGGAGTGTCTATTAAAATCTCTTTGTCCATCCGTCCGTCCGTCTGTACTCATGTGACAGCTCAAGAACGATTGTATGTATTTTCATTAAATTTAACATTTAGGGAGTGACATTAACTTAAATTTTTATAAAAGAAATCGTACGACGTTAAGGGACAGTTTACTCGAAGACCTGAATGCGTTTCTGCTCCTCGGAAGGGACTGGGAAGAAATTTCCCAGCCATTCCCAGAGTTCAAAAGCCCTGCCCTGTCGGACTCCCTACAGTTGTTACTCTGTTCTTACGTTACCTTACTCGCGTTGTTTTATTTACTGCCGAAAATACAAATTTATAAACAACGACAAAAATCGGCAAAGTTTTCTTTCAGAAATTCATTTGCGGTTTAAACGAGCCAGACGGTCTAATCCAGTGGTATTCAACCTTTTTTGTTCGCGTACCCCCAGATAAAATTTCTCTTCAACTTTGTACCCCCAAAGTTGTTGGTGTATAATTCAAGTTATACATAGTATATAATCTACATCTAAAATAAATTAAATTAATTACATTATAGATTATTCAGTGTTTATCACAAAATAATATATATTTTTTTAAATTTCACGTACCCCTTAAGATGTCTTCGCGTACCCCAGGTTGAATATCACTGATCTAATGCATGATGGATAATGAGCAAGGCAATTTATGAGAAGGGAAACTCGCGACATTCACTTTACAATTAATATAATAAACATGCAGTCAAGTGGTAACGCGTAAAAATTTCATTTGAAGGTACCGGGTTTGAGTACTGGCTAATTAACCGACCATCCTCACATAGGTTTTTGTAGTATTTCTCAGTATCTACAGACTGATATAGGGATAGTAGTTAACTACAAATATGACACTGAAATTTTCTACCCCAGACCATTACATAAATATCTTTCAGTTTCATGAGGTGCTAAATAACCTGACCACGTCGTAAAACAACCATTCACTAAAATAAGTTAGTGGTCTAGAATCATGTGGTGAAGAGGCTTCGAAAAGAACTGATAAATATAAGGCCTCATTACTTTAGAATACGAAAGCAACTCTGTGGAGTGGAGTCCCTGAGAAGCTGATAGTCGACTATCTAGTGAAGGAATTATCCGTCCTTCATGCAACACAAATGTGCGTCTCAGTCTTTCTAAGAGTCTGCCAGTCGTCTGTATACTGTTTAATTCATAAATCATCCAATCATTCGACGGAAGTCTGAACTCCTGACTCCGTTATTAAATAAACCACAGACCAATGATTTCATTCCCATGCCCGCACTTTCTAATCTATTTTCTGTCTGTCGATTAATTTGTCTGTTTATTTATATGCCTGGAGTCAGTTTAATGCAGTTTCATGTCTACATCCTATTTCTGGAAGATCTCTTTAAATATGAGGTTCATCCTCTCATCTGCCTCTTAACATCACCTTGAGGTTTTCCAGTCAAAATAATGCATGCGTGGCGTCCGTCTTCACTTTGATATATTTTTGGTGAAGAGTAATTGCCTCGTCTCAGGTCCCTGGTCCAAACATTCTGCTCAGGATCAACTAACACCTTTAGCGTCATTGTATTTGATATAATTTACACATATATTTCTTATCGAAATGGCTATAGAATTAAGTATAAATTTAAATTTGAATAAACTAACGCATTGTTAAGTCCTTACGCGAATTAAAGCGATTTAATGTTCCTAAAATATCGCCAGTATGAGCCGGGATAGTTCAGTCAGTATAGTGACTAGCTACGGGCTGGACGACCGGGGTCGATCCCCGACGGGGACAGAGGATTTTTCCTCTAGCCTCTGCGTCCAGACCGGCTCTGGGGCCCACCCAGCCTCCTCTACAATGGGTACCGGGGTCCTTTTCCGGGGGTAAAGCCGGCCGGGGCGTGATGCTGACCACTCACCCCCATCTAGTGCCGAGGTCAAGGAAGAGAGGAGCTATACCTCCACTCACCCCAAACGCCTACATGGCGTATAGTGGGACAAACTTTACTTACTTAAAATATCGCCAGTGGTACACTTTTAGTTTCTGTATTTTTTTTCGACGAATAAATCCATTACGTCACGGTAGACTGCACCCAATGTTTTATTCGAAGTGTCATTGAAAGTGATGACGGGTGTCAGTGTCTTTTCTGTGGACGTAATAATGAGACGCCCGTCATTTGGTGAAGTTGTCGAGAGCGCAAAGGAAATGAATGATCCGAGGATGCTTCCCGAAGTTCCTCGTTGCCTAGGGCAGAGAGCGTCCTCAAAGTTTCGGAGCCTGATTTTTATTTTGTCGTTGATTAAAATCAGGGAATTAGTAAGAAATACCCACTCAGGCGGAAGCGATAAACGTAGCTGAGTTTTGCCGGACTGAGAAACAAGACGACCTGAAGAAAGCAAACTTCCGAAACGCTGTAAATATAATATGTACTCCACTTAATGGACGGCGTCCATTGGCACAAATTTTTAGAACGTCCACTCAGAATTGGATTAAATGGAAAGGAAGACGCAGCCGTCATCTGTTTTAAAGTGATAAGCAGGTATTTTGTTAAGCAATTCATTTCCTGAAATTGAGCATTCAAATTCCCAACACGGGAAAGAGGTTTATGGAAATGATGTTTGTTTCTTAGTATTAATTGGATTGAATTGGTGCCTGTGATGATTTTTCACATTGCAGGGTGTACGTTGCCATTTCTACACGAACTGCTGTCAAGTATCTGGTGGAAAATGATTTTCCAGTCGCTACCTGACTTCAGTATAACTTTTATAACATGAGAACTCCCAAAAATTACGTTCGTGTACTAGGGAGAATGGTATTGTGTTACAGTCTACTTTGTATAACTATAATTACTCATCTGATTTACGAAACATATTAAGCCAGATGAATCCAGCTCACAATATCATTACCATCTTTCCATCTATGTCTTCAGTCTCCCAAGCGGTTTCTTTCTCTTAATGTTTTCCGACTAGAATTTTCCGCATGTCTGCTTCATCGCAGATTGCTGATAATTACCTAAAGCAGATCGTCAAAATAGCCGCGTTGTAACGAAGCGTGGAGCAATATTGCAGAGTGGCAAGTCAAGGAAGTCGCTTCGCGTTAATTTTTCACAGTGAGAAAGTCCTTATGCTTGTTTGGATGTCCTGTGACGTGATGACATGCTTTCTTTCTAGGGTTCTGTAAATTGGGTCAATCCATCGCATGTAAAAGGTAACGAAAAGTGTCTGGTCGCCAAAAATTCTATGGCGAAGCGTCCGGCTTCATTTGTCACAAGAAAACCGCGCAAGAAGTAGTCCCCAAGGTCACAGCTTATTGTCCGGTTGAGCTCGGCAGATAAATTACTGCGGGACACAGAAATCTGCTGGTACTTTAGGTGCCCAGTACTTTTCTTGCTGCATTAATGTGATCATATTTCATGCCGTATTTAGTGATTAAAGAGACATGAAATATAAACATTTATGACATTAGTCGCAAGAACATTCATTTTGTTTTATCCTTCCAGTGTGCACATGTACAATATCGCGTAATGCTCGTCCGGCTTTATAAAACTGAATTCAAATTTCCGAAGGAGTGAACTGGGTCAAACCTTCAGAATTTGACTTTGCGTCTAGGGGAGCTCGGGTTCAGAACTCGTCCGCAGATGGTTGTAAGCTATTCAGAAAAGTGTTAAGATAATATTACAGAATGGATTTTTCCAAATAAAATAAGCATAGCTTGTCTAGTGTCTGAGTGTTATCTTTGTTATTTAGCTGCGGAGAGAACCCGATTATAATTAAACCTGTTTAAATTATAAATCCACCTGCAGTATTTAATTCGATTTCAAATTGAAAATACGACGTTTTCGTGTACAAAGAGACGTGGAAGCTTGAAGTTAGCCTGAGTTTTGTCGTAATGTTTTTTTTTCAGTTTGTTTACGTTTAAGAGATTTACTATGATCTAACGAGAGCTAAATTTAATCTTTTGCACTCTTTATTTCCATTTCTAAAAATTGTGACTGCATTTCTTGTGTCTGGAGCATTAAGTGGGTGTTTCACCTGATTATCGTACAACCACGGTTGGTCTCATTAAATTACTTAATATAACTAACTGACGTGGACGAGGATTATTCTCGAAAAGCCAGTAATCGCTCGTTTTAGTCTCTTTAATTATTTTGTATTTTATTTATTTTTTTAATATTAAGACATAAATTAAGCAGTTTCGAACCAAATACAGCTCTGTTGAGGAAATTATCAGTAATTGTATCCTAATGGGTTAGGTTAAATCTCCACACATTTATACGCAAATAGTTTGGTGAATAATTGATTTGATTCATAGTTGGTTGCACGCACACAGGCCTAAAATTTCTTAGTAATAACACTTGTTAGCAAATCGTTCTGTTATATAGATAGGTATAACGCTTCCAATAGGCAGCTTTTAGAACTAATTACAAGGTTAATGAAGAAAATTGCAAATAACTCTGCGCGTAGAACAGCTGACAATTTTCAACGTTGTTCAACTTCGAAAGGAAATGGAGAGATTCAGAAGAAAAAAGGAAAGGAGGTTCAGAGGATGAAGGTGCGTAAGAAATCTACGAAACTTCGTAACGTACACAGCGGCCGACAAGACTCGTATTGTTTTACATTTCCGAGAAAGTATTTTCTTTTAAATGTTAAATAATCCATTTGTTTAATGAGATTTCACTTTTTCACGGGGGTGGTCACGAAGTTTTTTTGGAATGTCACACCGAAGTGGTTTCATATACGTTTATCGACGTTTGAGAGGTACTTGCTACCTCCAATATCGCCTTAATGTTGGAGCCAGCAGGCACCTCTGAAACGTCGACAATCTTCTTCCAGGCTACGTGGCGCGACAATCCAAAGACATCCATCTTCAATCGATTTGTTTGTTAGCGTGTAACTATTTTAAACTCTTGTGTGGTCATTGTAACGTGTCCGAGAGCTTATGTCAGTGACGATGTAGCGCGGAAGATAATTGGTAGGTGACGCTGGCGGTCATGAAATTCGCGAGTTTTAGGCAATACAATAGCAAATGTTTCATAACAGCTACAGCGTACTCGTAGCAACAGTAAGAGTAATATTATATAATGACACTATGCATAGTATATGTGTAATCAACGGTACCTCGTTACCACCCTGTTTATCCCAGACAATGCGTCCTACAAAAGTGGCAGTCAGATGAAATCCTCTCTTGCAGATGTAACCCACGCAATATTACAAAGTGTGTTAATTTTAATTTCGCACGAAGTGCCCACAATCTAAAACAACGGAATGTCCCGGAAATAGATTCGAACTCCAAAGTTATAGGGCTTAGTTGTGTATGAGCAACGCGTTTATTTAAAATGAAATGTCCTACAAAAATTTGACGATAAAAATACCTTAAAATTACATTTTATGAAAAAAATATATACCCTTTCTGTCACAAGAATGAGGTAAATATTCTACAATGACGGAAGACCTCGCCGGTCGATCGACAGCGATTCGAACAGTGACCTGGGATACAATTCTTGAGGCTTCGTCCTGGTCAGTGCAGAATTCAGGTCTGTCCCATTGAAACAGGTGTCTTGGGTGAGATTAAAACCGGACGCTTCGCCCCCTGCTGTTAGTTCACAGTTGAACCAGCGCTGTGCATTTAACAAGCCTGCGTTTTCAAAATGAAAAAGACACGTATTCTACGCAACGCTGTAATTGCTTACCAGATCATTCATGTAATTTTTGATGAAATTGACGGCTTACTCATTCAGATGCGCTCAGACCCAATGCCTTTATGAACGAAGATGTGTTCAAGTGACCAAATGTTACGTCTTCCACCCTTGAGAGTTGGTAAACCGAGCCATATTGAACCACGTCTAGTGTTCGGATCTCGAAAACAAACCAGTTTCTTTCGAATTTCTGATCTATCTCATCGGCTTTCGTATGTAGGCGGACGTCTCGTGGTCGGTCGTCCCTCATGCCAGCGAGTCTTACTAACGTCTGAAGGACAAACACATTTTCAGGATTAGTTTTGAAACGGGCAATTCTAAAACCTATTCGTGTTAGCTGAAGAAGCTACGAGTGGATGCTAGCCACACGCCGTTCATAATCACCTGTTTATTTCACTCGAAGCTATTCAACTTCTGGGGTTGAAATAACCAATTAAGAAGTTCTGATACTGTTCGTTGGCTTTGATCTATAGACATTTTGGTAGGACTCCTTGGACGAGGGATCGGCCCGTCGGAAGACCTCTACCAGTATTGCAGACGGTACATGGAATCAGTTAATGTACCCTATGACTCCGCGGCATGATAACTTCTGTGTAACACGGAAGGCCGGCCGCTTGCGATAACCTTCTCTGCATAAAACATGCTTAAATTTGAGGAGAGAATATAAATTGTATAGTTTATAAAATCATGGTAATTTATTGAGCGGGCGATAATGTACCAGTAGCCTCGATGAATGTTGAGAACATTTCGTGAGTTTATTATGGAAATTGAAGTTCCTCTTGTAAGAATTGAACCAGCGCCAAGTTTTATGATTGCCCGTACTTCTGAAGCGCGTATGCACGCAACTTGTGTACGTCCGTAAGCGTTGTGCTTTAACGAGAATTCTGAAATCAGTCGAGAACAAACACGAAAGGGGCGAAGGCACTTGGCGCTCTGCTTCGTTAAACGTCCAATGAAGGGCGTCGGTGGATCAGTCCTCAGTTCTTCTGTAAGTTATAATGGCAGATTGTATCCAACAGGCGTTGGTCCTGAGTGACATAATTTGTGCACTTACTCTCAGCGAAGAGCTGGTTTATTCTGCGCAGAATAATTGTTGCGTTGCTCAGGCTGTTGTTTGGGCTTCGCAGAGAGCGCACGAAAAGAGAATGGAGAAAAGTACGTAAATAAGGAACTTCAAAATTTGTACCCCTGCGAAAAGTAGAACCGCGTTGAACGAAGTTAAGACTCTGTGGGCAAAAACGTGTTGAGGGGAGACCTAATAAGACACGCGAAAAATGCTAGTTAGTGTATGTATTAATGATTAATGTAGACGAATATATTAGTGTTGGTGTTTATCGGAACGGTATCGGTGTTGCTGGCTTTAAGTTGTCAGGGCGATCGAATCATTTTTAAAAATTGCGAAAAGTACAGTATGAGTGCAATTGGTGTGACACGATATCCACATAGCTGCTGATACAGGCGGACCGCGAAAGAGCGAGGGACATACTCCGCGTTGCTCAAGTTTTAACCACAGTAATTTTTCCGCTGATAACGAATTCGCGGTGCTAACACCCGGAAAAGAGTGGTTATGTTGGTATCTCGTTAAAGAGAGCACATGGAACGTGGAACGAGGGGGGTTTACCAAAATGCGTATAAAGGTCTTAGTCCACGTGCCTGAAAGGAAGTGGCCACCTGGGAGATATAGGCGCAAATGAGGATAATACTAAAATGGATAACGAACAAAGTGTGAGGTGTCGACAAATTTATTGCGCGCTCCAGATGGGCTTTTGTGTAAGACTTAATGAACCTTTGCATTCCGTAAAAGCCGAGCGATTTCTTGATTTCGAGAAGGTTATGTAAGTGTAGGTGTAGACAAATGTCTCCTTGCCGTGTGACGCAACTGGGATGTTAGGAAAGAAAGATTTCGAACTTACGGGCGTTGAAGTGGGTGAGGAAGAACATGACATGAAACGAGAACTTGGTGACATGTTTGCCTTCTCATACCGGAATTAGCAAAGGGCAGAGGCTGGGCGGGGGTGGACGTGATGAGTTAAACAGCTGTCAACGAGTTTGACCGCCCACCGACGTCAGGCGTCAGGCGGCCGGCCATTCCTGATTTCTTGCTCGAGTATCCGTTTCTCCGGTAATTTTGAGACGTTCCTCCGTGCATTCTGTCAGCGTGCCAAACCCATTTTGTTCTCTGTTACAAAATGTGTTGGTTCTTGTAATCTTACCATTAGAGGTTTTTGCTTCTTATTAATTTGATGCAAGAAACGTAAAATTTTTTCTCAGAAATCTATTTAAAAATAAAATATTTAAATGCAAACTAGAATATAATATTAAAAATTAAATCAGCCGTGGAGAATAAATGACTGGGTTAAATAATTCGGCTTAGAGCCATTAGACATGAATTCGTTTTAAGTAGCTTAAATTTTTGAGGAGAGGTTTGAGATTAGAGATGTGAGGTTCAGGAGGGAGAGTGAACAAGAGAAACTGTTACTGGCTTAAAAAAATCCTCTCGGGTTATCAGCCTGTCAAAGGGCGAAAGCTCCGGTTCCGTTTTGTTCAGATTCCTGCAGAAATGTTCCGTGTGCTCAGTCGGCACAGAAGACATTACGTCAAACCATCGGACTGAGATCTCGATTCGCAATTCTGCAACAGAAAAAAGCGAAACGAACCAAGGCTTTCGGTCTGAGGAAGTTTACTGAGAGAGCGAGAGCACTTTCTTTTCTTGTACCTACATTGTTAATAAGTTACAAACCCGACATTAAATTTCCTCGTCTGTTTCCTGCAATTTCCACAATGTCTGTCGAGATAAGTCACGGAAATTTAAAAAAAAAAAATTATGCAACCTCCCACAGTCGTTAAGAGTTTTTTCGCATTGCAGTTTAAAGTATTTTGGTAACTTGACTAGCTAATGTTTATTCTTCTGTCATGGAATCAACGTTCTGTATACCTTCTCGTGTTTTTTGACGTATATAGAAAAAAATGACAACAATAATAGTCTAATAAGTCTATTATAATCCTGTTGTTCGTGGAGCAGAATTATTCTTAAGAAGCTGATGTGCTTTTCAGCTAGTCAAAAAAATATTCCCTGTCTTTTACGCAACCCGAAGGCTCACTTCCACATTTGCAAGAGTCCGCTACCGGTCTTTACCCAGAACTAAAAGAATCCGGTCCACAGCTTCCAACACTATTTTCGAAAGATGAGTGTTAATATTTTATTCGTAATGTGTGCTACATGTTTCTCCCATCTAATCGTTGATTTGATCATAATAGTGATAATAATAACAAGCTTGGAAAGTGCATTCAGTACGGCAGAACACATGAAATCAGTTACCCTCCCCGGCACTTTGCTCATCAATAACCCCACTCCAGTGGAGTGCTGCAAATTTTTTAAGAATGGTCCCATGCCACGAAAGTATAGTAATTCTCTTCTGATTTTGTCATTTATAAGTGTGGTCGGAAAAAATGTATCGATATATGATGCATGTAATTCGATATTTTCATAGAAGTGTATAGCCTGATATTTCTATACCGATAACAAAGGTCGAAGGCAATTGGGCAAATATTACTACGGGCTCACTAATTTTAGTTTCACGATCATTGGAAGTAATTTACAGATAAGTGGGGCCGGACGGGAGGGGTAGCAGATGACAAATGTATTGCCCATACTAAAAACGTTATTTTACCATGGCAATACTTTGAAAGTCTTCATCTGGTTTCGTGTGTCAGCAATGTCTTCGGTTTACGCACGGTTTTGTCCCGTCTACTGTACCTCAGATTACGATAAAATCACCTCTTCCACACTCTTTATAGTTCGTACGAATCAGAACTGATCAAGTCGTAATCTAAGGTAACAGCTGAAACAAATGTAAATAATTAACTCCGTGGAGTACAACACACCTTGAGAAGCTGATCGTTGTTATTATCTGAATTAATAAAGACATTCGTTACATTTCATGGCAGCCGACAAGATCCCGCCACGGGTCCTTATTACACCGTATCCTGTCTTGAGGAATTGTCGGAAATCATACATTAACAATCATGGCTTTGTGCTAATTTCCGCTGGTATAAATATCCGGTACATGAATTAGTCAGGCATAATCCTATGATTACTTTGGTAATCCGCTTGTAAGTTTTAAAAAAACAAAATACTATTCATACAAAGATGAATCCATGTTTTATCTACTCAATTTTTTTTAAAAAAAATTGAAACATCTTTTATGTCTTGTAGACTGACGTACGTCTCACATCGAAATTGGTGTCCACTAATTTCGTAAGACGTGAATCACCTAACCTGGATATTAGTTTCGGGCAATATTAAGTTCCGAACGAACTTGAAAGCCTGAAATTTAAAATAATAACTTTGTAGAACACCTGTTACGTCGGTATTTAAATTAGGATTTCGTACGGTTTCTCCACTTGTAGGGGTCCGCAGTGGCCGCGCGGTCGCTGGGACTGCGGGTTCGAATCCCACTCAAACCATGGATGTTTTCTGTGTACAGGTAGAGGCCTTGCGACGGGCCGATCCCTCGTCCAAGGAGTCCTACCGAATGTCTATAGATCAAGCCAATGAAAGTTGTGGACCTGCAGTGCTCAGGCACTTGAAGAACGGGTCGTTCCCAGTATCCCCAATATCTCCACTAGTTATGACTCGGTCGCCAGTTTCTCATTTATAACGAAAGTGTTTATAGACAGAATGTAATTAAAAGTCCTTGAGGACTGCGTTGGGAGGAAAATAAGAGACGCAAGAAAGAGTTTTCTAACTCACGGGAACAGGCTAGCAGTGAGTTATACGAAATGAAATAAAGAAAACTTTGAAAGGAAAATTATCAGCCGTGATTAAATTTCTTTGTGTTTGGTACCGCGAGTCGTGGCGTGGTGGTTGGACGCAGCTTGATGCTCGTGTGTTCTTTTAGCAGAAAGCTTGAGGCTTTTTGTGTAACTGTCAGCTGTGCGATGATGCAGTGTTGCAAATCTTTACACTTCCTGAAAGCGTGTTACTGAATCGCAGTTTGACACCCTCGGTGCCTTCCTTTCGTTCCTTAACTTGATAGACAGTTACCCACGAAATTATCGACATTAATTCACTGAATTCTGAGAAACGAGGTACGCACTGAATGTCTTGATACATAAATTCTTGACTTCAGCAAACAGACATGTCCTCAGTCTTACAAGATTCGTCGTAGGTTGTCTCCGTTTTCAGTTTCCAATTTCTGTGTGACTGCATTTTCTGAGGTTAATAAAAAAATGTTTTCATGTTTGAGATGATGTTATGCAATGGCGATAGTGTAAAAAAACTGATGATGATCAACTGATAAATCATTACAGTTTTGTGATTGAATGTTCTCGTGACTCGTAATCACACGTTTTTAGCTGTGCTGTATGGCTCAGTCTAGAAGGCGAAGGGCCGCGGTTTGTGCTGTAGCAAGGGCTGCCAACTGCTGAAATTTAAAGTAAAAAGCACGTCGGTCAGTCTATTTTACTGACAATGCACTGTGCCTCTCGTGGCTGTCTCAAAAAAACATTTTTTTTGTGGAATTAAAGTGTTTTTCGTGATTTATGTTATTCCTTGTGTTTCACTGTCTTTTTAAAAGTGGACAGCAAAGAAGCGACGCGTTGCATTTTGTTCAAACAACGCGAGGACTTGGATTTTAAGCGATCTAATTCTTCAAATCTCAGAAAGAGAATGTTATACCTGTGCACGGTGTTGCCGGATCGCAAGAACAGTGCTGACACTGTGATCCATACTCAGGACGCGGTAGATCTGGCAACTCTCTCTCTCGATGCGACAAGCCGTCATGTTCCCGCCTTGTTATTCGAACATTACAGTAGTAGCATAACATTTATCGCCGGAACACTAAAACGCACAACTTCGAAGATGAATGCCTTGTGATACTCGTTCTGTGCCTCTGCCCCCCCCCTCCTGGGGGGGGGGTTTCTCATCAAGGTCATCCTGATGGTGTCCTTGCCGCTTAATGCCTTTGCATCGAAGATACCATTTGTGACTTCGGTTTCAGAACATCGCGGGTGTAACCTCTGAACCACCAGCCGTTCCGACTGGGACTTGTCGCGGTTTTATCACTGTATCAAGGCACACCGGGATGGTAACCATATTTCTTCTATCATCTAGGCTTGTTCCTTGCATCTCTACACGACTATAATATCGAAATGTAAGAAGAAACATCCGTCCTTTCCCAAGGTGTTTATTCGGCGAAAGATGGATGAAAGTTACAGTAATATTTGGTTTCTTTTCTGGACTCGAATTGTTCGTATTAGACTTTTGACAGCTCACTGTATCGCGTAACATGGGAAGGATATTAGAATGCAGACAGACAAATGAAGCCAATACCCAATGCCCCTTAACAACCAGAGAGCCAGCACCAGACAATAATTCGTAGCAGATATCGATTTCTGACTGTGCACGTGATGTAGCTCATCATTTTAATTAGGGCATGATGGATCTCTACGTTGCGACAACTTATTTTAACCCTTGACTTTGTTAAAACATATATCCAAATTCTGTGAATGTTACTTTGGAGAAGTTACGCGTTCTGAGTGTGACTGTCTGTCTGCATGAAAACTTACCTCATCAGACGTAAAATAATTATTTGTTTAGTCCTCTTCACGATCAAGGACCCTTTGGTACTTTCCAACACAAAACACACGCAATAAAATGCCTGTATTAATGTACCGCCAACGTTATTATGAAAACACTTTTGATGGTGTCATAGTTGAACACCTTATACGCTACCAACATTATGCCGTGTTGCGTACTTACATCGTTTTTAAACACCGAGGCAGAAGACTTATTATCTGAGGATGGCATTGGTGTTGATAACTTTCATAGTACAAGAGCAACGTGGACTGGACACGCGAATCTGGCCTTGTAGCTCTTCTTTATGGGGAGAATCATGGTACTGGACACTGAACGATGACCGGGTAGCAGAACCTTTTGTAAGATTGAATCGGCTGGGTTTTGGCGCCGTGTAGACCCAGAGGAACATTATCATCCTCACCGTCGTAAAATCTTCGAGACTCACGAGTAACACAGTTTAATATTTCCTCAAACGTCAGACTGTATTTCAATTCACTGCACTGCCGATATGTTTTGTCGATGGTGCATTACAAAAAGTTTGGGTATAGTTCTGTCGCGGCTAACAGACATTACTGCGTGTCACAATCTATGAGCAAACGTAACCGCGAAATTTGTCCGCATTCCTCTGTGTATAAATAGTTTTCAATACGGTGGTTTTAAGACCACGATAAACTATTGCCTTCAGGGAGTTTGCGGGCCGGTTTGATGACGCTAACAGACATTTGTGTTTGTAACAAAATACTACCTTCTAAGATCCCGCTTCATTCAGTACAGATAGACGTAGTTACGACAAAAATTAAATTTGTTTACGTCCGGAAAAGTGCTTCAACTATAATCGAATTTCCTTGGATATTTTCCATCGTCTTGTAAAATAATAAAATAGAAAAGCGACGTTTCGGAATGGGGCTCTATCTCCGTCTTCAGGTACCTACTCTGTTGGGCCCAATAGATAATGCTAACTCCTATCTCGTCCGGAGATAGAGCTCCATCTCCGAAACGTCGTTTTTCTATTTCATTATTTTACTATACGATGGAAAATATCCGAGGAAATTTTTATTCAATCAATATACGTGTCTGTTATAATAGAGGCTTTCGTTTAGATTTGGTTTTGTTTTTTACTGACAGTTTTCTTAATAACTTTGTGTCATCTGTCGAGTAGCTTACCGCTCATAGCATCAAATGATGACAGGCGAAATCAAAGGACCTCTGATTAGGTCAGTTTCGTCGGCCACAAAGCCCTCATGAATGACCGGGCCTTGATCCAGATACACTATCAGCCATTAACACACCATTTCATTTGCATGGAACTGCCTTGAATCACTTCTCAAAACTGTTATGTAAGGAAACTTCTCGACTTCCAGTGTTCGTCTCTGTATGGGATCGATGTCAGACAATCCCCTTCTCCACCCGCGTACCAGTCTGTGCCGTGTTCATGTTGAGGGCGTACATTAAATGAGTTCTGCTTTGCATGTTTAATGCCCCGTCTGACATTATGTTTCCTGAATACGAAGTGAAATATCCGTTGCAGGAACTTCTCACTGACAGACAACTTCGATTGTTACCGTGTAGAGGCGCGATCAAGGACGGTCGTTGAGAAATAGTGCAAGGACAGATGATGTATCAGCTATATTGTCCTTATATTGTACAGTAATCTATCATTTTTCACAGAGACGTCATTTTCGCATTTTTAGTGTAAGTTTTTTTAAGGGAAATGTATCTGCCTTATAAATACGTCGAGTGCCCATAACACCTCAATATTTTGTGTAAAATTTCCTTATTTCAAAACGAATATATTATTTTAATTTCACGAGTCTGAATGTAAACTTCACTATCGCCAATGCAATTATTTGTATATTGGCAATAAACTGAAATAAGCAAAGTAGTTTACATTGGGGCTATTTGTGAAATTATCCAAAGTTTCTCCTACAGATAGATTGGGGATGTTATCATCACTGGTGTATCTAATTTTGACAACAACAAATCATTTAGTTTGTGCTCTGTAGTTGACTGCAAATTTAAGTACGTATTTTGTAAGCTTAGAATAAAACCTGGAACATCTATGATTCCCAATTAATTGCTATAGAATATGACCTTTTCCGACGATTTACGGTCCAAGAATTAGACGCACTGCTAAAGAACTGCTGGTGTTTTACAAGAACCGGGTGCGTTTGTGGTTAAACCCAAAAGGTTCATATAGTTACAGAATCCGACACGTCAATCAATATGACCAGGTCGAGAAACTTTAACGCCTCTCCATAAGAAGTGTCTGGCGTGCTCACGAATACTGTACTTTCTTACAGTTTACTTATTTTTCACTCTAAACGGCAAGTCTGATTACATTTGCATACTTCAGTAACTTCCCCAAAGTTTTAGTGACAGCGAAAATGAGTGAAGTTTTACAACTGAAACTCCGCTGAAGTGAAATTTGTGGAACTGAGGTTGGCAGTGTATATATACATATATATATATATATATATATATATATAAACCCACGAAAAGAACGAAAAACTAGTTGGTACGCACAGTAGTTCAGCATACTTCGTATTCTGAGTGCATTTAACTTAACGTCTAATACTTAATTTTTCTGGTGAATGAATGAATGAATTCATTGCCCTGATGACGGAGGCAGTATGACCTCTGAAACGTTGATTAACATCGACCAGACTACACGGCGCAGAAGACAGAAATCTTTAAATCCGTATTTGTAAATTTAACTTTTGTGCTTTACCAGGAAGCTAATTAATTCCAAGGTTTTACACCAAAAATCCACTTAACTTAGTGAGAAATGAGTCTCTCACGGTAGCGAGAAAAGATGTCTG
>NW_019059545.1:211944-229728 GCF_000696155.1 Zootermopsis nevadensis | reverse complement strand
GGTGGAACTTGGACGACGTTACAGAGGTGCGCGCTGTCTCCTACATCCCCTGATGATTGAGTCAGTAAACGTTTATCTGACTACAGGGCGTAACATCCAAGGTGACAGCTATCTTTGCGTAGGTTTTCATATTTTGAAACAACAATTTTTTTTAAGAACGCCCTGTAAGCTGGCAGGTGCTGGCTAACGATGCATTATACCTGATGTCGTTCTAGTGTATATTAATGTACAGAGTACCAATTGAAGTAAGACAGAAGATTCTATTTTTCTGTTTTTTAAAGGGTTAGCTTGGCTAACTTGATTATCGTGCAAGCGGTACTCCTGCTACAAGTATGATATAGTTTCAAGGCCCGGGTCTTGCGTTAAACAGAAGTGCGGAGCTGTACTCCATTTAGGGGTACTGAGAGAATCAGAATGCGCTGCTTGTGAGTTTAAACTTAGCAACACGGAATTCTGACTGTCATTTATCTCTTATACAAATCCCGGTATTTCGGACGAAATAAGACTTCAGCCTTGAATAGGTGTAGTCACCTTTTACGCCGTAGGCCTTCAGTCGAAATTGGAAAATTTACAGATACGTAGGCAAACTTCATGTAACCGATATAGATTCATGATAATTTTATTTTCTTAAATAACGTCTTTTTTTCGAAACGTGTGGTGTATGCCTTTCTGCAAGTCGCGAGAGATACGTCCATTAAAACAATTTAATAGCGTCGATATATACCGGTGATCTAGTTTATTCATTTCGACAGGAAACATCATGTAACTTGATGAAAGATTTTCGGGTTACAAGCCGCGTTAGGTGGCTGATCGGTGAATAAGCATCTTCTGCCAACGTTTCGAGAACAATCTCTGCTCTCATACTCAGGGCTGCTGGGTAACAAATCCGATTACCAGCTGCCCTGAGGATGAGAGCAGAGATTGTTCTCGAAACGTTGGCAGAAGATATGGTTTATTCACCATTCAGCCACCTGAAGCGGCTCGTAAACCGAGAGTCTTTCATCAACTTCAGTCGCCACAAAAGCTTAATTTTTTTCATCATGTAAGTTGTGGAAAGACGTCGCTTCGGGAAATGCGGAACATAAGACTTGTTCACAGTTTGATATTCTCACGTGCGGTGTGTAATCCGTGAGAGAGAAGCATTAACACAGCCCTGAAAACCTGTACTGGCTTTCATTTCGATGAGGAAGTCTTCTTCCCAATGTCAGAACGGATCCGAGTACAAAGTTGCATGTTCCGACGGAGAGATTGCAGGATAAAAGGTGTCTTGAGTTCTAGCCTCGGTGAGGGTGGATTCTTTACCTCGTCAAATAAACTTGATAGGATTTAGAGACCCGGGGCCGAGCATAACCTGAATCAATTAAACTTAAGATGGAGGTCTTGCGGTTTGTTGTGCCGTGTAGTCTGGTAGAAGTTCACCGACGTTTCAGAGGTCCCTGGTGCCTCATCACCAGGGCGATCGATGATGGAGGCAGCAAGGATCTCTGAAACGTCGGTAAACTTCTACCAGGCCACACGGCGCAACAACCCAGAAGACGGCCATCTTGAGACTCGCTGGGAGTGTCCGCGAGAAATAAGGAATTAGTCGCCAAAGAAAGAACTCTGTCGTGGCTTAGTCGTCCTAACGTTGGGCGTTTTGTGCCTGAGCTGTTGTCATCTCATGTCAGTAAACGATAAATGCATCAGCCTTAGGCCAGTGCACATTGAGCTGATGCCACGTGGCAGCGCTGTAATTATGCGCTCCGTATAGTACCATAATAACGCAATACGTCCACGTGTCGCTGTAGATGGTGTTAGTGTCGCGTTGACCTGGTGCTCAGTGCACTGACCTGTGAGGTCGCGTTGTTTCAGGGATGTATCGCCTTTTCGCCGTGTTGCGTAACTCCCTGGAAGGTCACAGGTTTATACTCAATTTCAGCAATGGTTCTTGGTCTTGATTAATCTATCACAATTTCACCTGATGTTTTTCTATCGCTTGTCCTAAGGAATGAATTGGAAATTGAGAGCAAATAATAAAAGTGTGCTCAGTGGATTTAAGAGAGAGAGAGAGAGAGAGAGTAATAGGAAAAATTAAGAAATAACAAAAAGATAACATTATTATCTGCAGTCTACGTGTGCTATAATTAGGGTGATCAAACCAAACACGATGAGATGGGCGGGACTTGTAGCACATATGGGACAGATGAGAATTCCGAACAGAATTTTAATCGGGAATATAAAGAACAGAGATCTCTTGGAAATGGTGTGGGTACTGTACTTACAGAATCATTTTAAAAAGAGTATAAGAATAAAAAGTTTTACGGGAAACAAAACACTGTCAGTCTCTCAAAGATCTCTTGTTATCACCCTACATGTGTCAGAGATTTGAAATTTAAACAAAATAATTGAAGTTTTTAAAGTGTAAACTTTCTTTCCATTCTGTCACATACCAGGAAATGACGTACCGCAATGTTAGACTGTACATTAGTGACCAGCTCGATTATCCACCGAATAAAAGCAGCAAACCAGTGAAACAGGTAATAATGGATCGATTCCGACTTTTCATCGACCGGTCGCTATCGATATCTGTGTACGACGGAGAGCTTCGATCTCAGGCTTGCAACTTACGCTCATTAAAGCTTCACTTTATGTTTGTTGTCTCGCAAACGGAACTTGGAATTCGCGACTTACAATTGAATACAGTACTTATAATTGCTGTTTCGTAAGTGTGTACGAAAGGAATTAATTACAGTTGTTCCCGTATGTATCTTAGAAGTAATTTAACTACTTGCACAGCTTGCGGCGAACACAACGTCACGCTACACCCCCATTAAGGTTTGTTACTTACTGCAGCTTTATTTCAGAACTGCATCGCCAAGGGAAGGAAACCGCCCTCTCGCAGGTCTGAATTGAAGTCCAGACGTGTCTGTTCTAACGAACCGTAATTCTGCTTTGTATTTGTCGGTTTTCTTATGATTCTCGCTGTAAACAGCGATCATTTCCTTAAACAGCTTTAATCAGTTAATCTATCTAACGATGAAATGTGGTGTTTTCTTTGCGGTACGGACTAGGCTGTGTTGCCGTCTCATAGGACAGACGCAAATGTCCCGTTGCTTACAAAACTAATCATGAATAGTCACAAATCTCAGATTTCTTTTTTCTTAACCTTGCTTCGACAACGTCGTTCTGATTTTGCCGATGACGCGCTGTTGGATCTCGGGTTTAATTCTGACATGGTCGAGAATCGCAAACAAAGATTGTGGTGGCAAACTGCCACTCAGTTATGCTCGTGGCTTACATCGCTTCGAGGGACAGGTCTACGTTGTTTTTATAAAATTGTGCGATATATTCTAGGCTTCCTCTGTAGGAAGGCATGTGGTATATCTGGCTTCTCCCCCTCTCATTCTATAGCATGAGAATACTCTCTTCGTCTCTCTTACGTCTTCGTAACACGTTTCGAAACACCACCTTTCCTGTTTCCGTCCATCGAGCCTCACTAGTTCCCTATTTTCAGTTAATCGACCATGAAGCATCAAAGAAAGGGCTTGCGAGTATACGCGTTGAAACTGAAACCTTCGTTCTTTCTGCGTGTACAAGGAGACGGTCTGTGCTCACCGGAACATGCACGTCATTGACGTACCTTGAGCTGACGACCTTCGGACGTGAGGCGGTTTATGAATACCGCGCCTCTGTATAACGTAGTGACAAGTCTAAATGTTGTTCTTCTGAATTTAATGTCATTCTTATATTTTAATATTCGTGGTATCTTAAATAAATTTTAGTTCAGTGATGCATATTTATCTCTGTTTGAATGCACGTATTCGAAATTTAATACATTAAACTCTAAAATGAAAATTTTTAGAATGCAGTACACTCACGATCTTCAAGGTTGGTTGGGAGATATATCTTTTACATGATAAAAGAAACCCCCGATAATCTACAAAAGTAAAAGAACAGGCAAATGTAACAAATATGAGACATATACTACTTAAATATTTGTTGATTTAATAATAAAAGAAAAAATTATATAGTACAAATCAACTAGTTCTTAAAACTTTATATTGTCGTAAACCAGGTTTTAGCAGCAATTAGTATGTATGTATGTCCTCGGACCCGGAAATGACGTCATCTTTATCCAGTGGTCTCATAAGCCTATTTGTACTTGGTTTTGGAAGTAGAGCCATTGTTTACTGGACTGAAAAGCTAGGCAGAGTAATGTGCGTGGCATGTATGTCACTTTAAGGTAGTTCAGTTTAAGTAATTTAAGCTCAGCCTTCGTCTGCGGAAGCGTGTAAGGATTTTATTAGTCTTTGTCTCTTTTTTGAAAGGTAGTTAAACACTTCGCCTTCCATGACTGTCAAACATCTGAGTGAAGAGAATGTTTGCTAACTTCTGTACTCTGAACGTTATTTGGAACCATCCCCAGACCTTTTCAACAGATGGTCCATTAACGAGTGAATTATGATTGTTAGTTTTCATTCAGCCGAATACAAAGTTGATACGCGAACTAGAATGTTCAATTCATCGCTGACCTCATTCTCCTTTCCTCTTTACAGATCTGCTTTCAGATAGACGTTTCATACGTCACATTGTCTTCTCTTCTACGAAGATCCAATTTTTTACTGTACAGCTGCGAGTCATCCGTTGTTTTGCCAACCGAGTCCAATCTGAGGTGGAGCGTGTTTAGTTACAATCTCTCCTGTGCCCATTCGATTATCGGCGTTCCCGAAGGACCACGTCGTTTGAGACTGCTGAAAACTTTCGGCCTGGACACGTTTCTACGCCTGAATGCTGATCTTACTGTGGGCAGGTCTCGTAAGACAGTCAGCCCGTTCAATCGACTGAATCAGTGTTTCTTAAAACCGATACTGCAAGACCTCAGTCATTGGTCCAACCCTGTTCAACATCGTAGACGACATTCGCGACGAGTGCTTTGCTGTGAACCAGATGGAGCAACGGTGGGGTTCAAACCCTGCAGCCTCTTGTATTTTTCACCATTTCACTTCCGTTATTGGCCCCCGATTCAGAAGCTCTACAAGTCTGCCATCAGGTCGGTTGCCTCGCAACTTGATGCTCATTTATTCTCGATATAAGTGGGTATTGATTGAGCCGCGGGTCACCAGTACTCCGTGTACGGTAGGTCGTGGTCCATAGGCTAGCCGACAGACAAGCTCTACCGACGGACTGATGTTCTTCGCCGTGGTATCCGTCGATGCCTCGTGCCTTGCCTTAAAGTAGGCCACGGTCGTTTTTGTACACGTTATGCTATTCGACTCTGTAAAACATATGCGGCTTAAAAGGTTTTAAATAAGCCACCTTTTGCCGCAAGTGAACTTAGCTAGAAATTCCGTGTGAATTGTAATACGTCTGGTGTTCACTGTTTTATTTAACAGTTGAAAGTGCATTGTTGCATTGCGACATTGTTACGTGTGTATTGTTGATTGGTTGTAGGCGAAATGAAAATATGAGAATTCTTTAATGTGTGAAGGTGCAAGATGCAAGGAGGATGCTGAGACCGTGTGTACATCATTTCGCAGAGAACCATTCTCTAATTACACACATGAGCACGAAGTAAGGAGTATTCGGAGTTATTTTAAGCGCAGAACATCGTGTTCAGCCATTAGCAGATGATGTTTACATTAAGATTCCTGGTGTAGCTTTACTAATGTCACCTTGCTTGCCATTTTGCACCAAACAAAGCTATTAACACGTAATAATACTTACTCGCTTAGGATACTCAGACGACCCATTCTTCAAGTGCCTGAGCACTGCAGGTCCACAACTTGCGTTGGCTTGATCTATAGAGATTCGGTAGGACTCCTTGGACGAGGGATCGGCCCGTCGCGAGGCCTCTACCTGTACACAGGACAGCATAACACAGAAATACGCGGACAAGCATCCATGGCTTGAGTGGGATTCGAACCCACGGTCCCAGCGACCAAGCGGCACAAGGCCCACGCCTCAGACCGCGCGGCCACTGCGGACCCCAACAAATAATCTTTAAGCTGATAATTTTATATTTCTTGAAGACACTGAGCTCAATGTGACGACATTATTCAAAGGATTTTCGGAAAATTACATCCAGCGATGTTCTCAGGCTTCTGAAGACGTTAAATTGAATATACAAGTCGGAAGGACGCCACTTTGTTACTACCCTCTGTGAACATTAGTGACATTCTCATTACAGAATCGTCCCGTCAACTTACTTGGCTGACACCGTGTAATAAACATAAATCATTTTGTCGACATTAATATTCCACAAGGCTAGAAGTTCCGGCGTAAGACAGATGTGTAATGTCGCCGTGATGATTTACTGACTGTAAATGACGATTAAAGGATACGAGACGCATGTCTGAAGTGAAGGAGTCGCATCGGATGTGACCCTTCAGCAGATCCACAATCTGCCATATAAATGTCAGCCACTGAAGTTGTAATACGAAGATGAATGTTCTCAAGTAATCATAAAAAGTATTGGGACTTGTATTCGACCTTTGGCTTCAGGAGGGAGGAAGGATGGTGTTCTGAAAGAATTACGTCAGAATGTAACTGAGACAAAGAAAGGGTTTGAGGTGCGCAGGGAGGGTGTAACCTAGACACATCTGACCCTACCGCAATGAAAAAAGGCTTTGCTGTAGTACACACGTCACAGATTGGTTCAGTTCGTAAGTACCGAGCGGTGTCCTGGTGTAAGGATGTGGTTGGCAGTGACTCGCATCTGTTCTCCTTCAACAAGTTGTCATACTGACGGTCCATTGCTTTCCGCTATTCATTACTCTGTGACATTAAGCGTTCTTTCTGCTTTATTGTACTTCATTGTCTTTGGTATTAATATAATAGTTTTTTTACACAATGTAAAATAACAACATGGCGGCTGATCGAAATAATAAAATAATTGCGACTAAACTTAGATTTGATCGCAACGCCATCTAGTCGCAAATCCCCCTGTCAATAAGAACTTCCAAGAAAGATTACGCTGTTATCCCTAAGGTAATTTAATCTTAAAATCAATAATAAAGATTCAAAAAATATAAATTAATAAAAAATAAAAGAAGAGTTAATCCAATCTCCTAGCCGCCCCAACAAAATAAACATAATACTACAAAAAACAAAATCAATTATCATACATATAAAACTCTACAGGGTCTTATCGTCCCATAAACGAATTTAGGTATTTCGACGCCAAAGAGTCAACTCGTATTGTATTGTATTGTGAATTTGTGTGATTTAAGGAAGACATTACGAACGAAGACGTATAAAGTCAGAAACTATAAATGTTTAAGTAATATAACCGACGTTTTACTTTACTAATATTTTTCCCTTAAAGCTAACAGGTTAGAAAACATTTCGACACACGCGTGTAGACTGTCTGTCGCATGTCAGTGTTGGCGACAATGTTTGCTTCAGTAGTGACCTTGAGTCGTGTGGGTTGCCTAGTTTGTATTTACACGGAATGGGCCGGAACACCAAGGCGTTCGTTCACGCCAGGGCATGAAGTACACGTAATAATTGTGATAATATTAGAAAGTACGTGAACTGGGTTACAATTCGCTCCAGTTTCTGTTTTGAATAGGAAGATTTGTGGGTAAGCGCTCATGATCAAGCCATATGGTATGCTGGGAACGTTCACTCAACTTTTGAGTCGTTTTCTTTATCTGTTGGTGCGTTTTTATGGACGACACTTGTGGTAAAACTTGCGTACTATGCCATTATATCCGATGTAGGAACATTCGGGAAGCAGTTTTGCAAAAGGGTTCGCGTGACTGTGATACGGAGCGCACGTTTCCAGTCATTGCGTGGGACACACTTTTCGGAAAAGCCGTGGGGAACTTCAAAGGCGACGGATACATTATCGCAGTGTTGAGAGTGTCTGTGAACGATCCTTTAAACTCCCAGGGACGATCCGCCGATCTAAATTCTGTCCTTTGAAGCGGTCGTAGTTTTTCCGGGCTCAAACTCTGGATAAAACAGGGCTCATACATAGCGCCGAACGTACCAGTCAACAGAAAAGTGAGAGCGAAAGGAATTAATTATGAGGTGATCAACGGGGGGGGGGGGGGGGGGGGGTTGAATAATGTAGATCCTTTTCTGAATGCCTTTGGCGATGGTCTTATATTACTTCCTTCGGTATTTATCCACGCGTATTTTGTTTTAAATCTTAAAAATATTAAATTAAACCTCACAAACATTGTGTTTCGAAGATATGGTCTTCCATCGCTTGCAGGTAAAAAAAGAGACAACTGTTCTGTTAGATCCGGTAGAGCGAGCTATTCGTAAACTGTGGACGCTGAGACAGAATAACTGATAGACGTGTATAGGCCAGAGAATTCAGTGCAGGGTCAGTGTACACAGATTATGAATAGATCGATCTATCAAATCCAAAATAACAGGTGTCTCATCTCCTCTTTACCTGAAGAAGAAGGCGGATACATTCTTCGAAACAAAGTGCTCTTTTTAAAAATTTTGTTTTTTGTTTTTAAGGCTTCTGAGAAAATAGACAATGGATGAAGCCAAGAAGAAGGGAAGTGTTCGATGACGTATTAAACTCGCATGTATTAGACGCGAGTCTTCGTAAGAACCGAGGACTGGGACAATTGTACCGCAAATGTTTTGCTTTTGTGGTTTAACGCAACGTAGCTGCTTATTACGAACCGACGTTCACGTTTCGGATAGAAAAAAGTAAAGTTTGTCCCACTGTACGCCATGTAGGCGCTTGGGGTGAGTGGAGGTATAGCTCCTCTCTTCCTTGACCTCGGCACTAGATGGGGTGAGTGGTCAGCATCACGCCCCGGCCGGCTTTACCCCCGGGAAAGGACCCCGGTACCCATTGTAGAGGAGGCTGGGTGGGCCCCAGAGCCGGTCTGGACGCAGAGGCTAGAGGAAAAATCCTCTGCCCACGTTTCGGATAGTAGTATGAGAAATTGCGGTTACGAAATTTAAAGGGGGAGGGGGTGTATATTAATACATTACTCTGAACGATATCGATATTATTCTTTGTCGTTTATGTAACTATGTTGTCAGTAGCTCAGACCATGTGGCTTCTAATGCTAGAATGATAATGAATTGGAAAGTACTTAGAAGGAAGCGGGTGTGACCTGATTACCTTCTTCACGACAAGGTCTGGGTTGTTGCAGATCGCCAGTTAAGGGATGTTGGGGGTGGGAACTTTAATTGCAGTAGATCACAAATACAGTAGCAGTATATGAAACGGAAATGGTTTCGGAGGAGCATACTGCCTTCCTTGAAGATGGAGGTAGTGTGTTTGTCGAAATATTGCCGTATGGTTTTTAGTCAACATCGACGTTAACAACCAGAACGACAATCAATATGTCTGTTGATCTCGCAGATGATGGAGATTAACTTCTACCAGACTCTAAGGCGCATTTTTTTTGTAATCGCTCGCCGTGAGAGAATGAGATATCGCGACACGATCGTCGTCGGCAACTCTCAGAAAGAACTTTCCTTGGGAGTTAAAGAAGCTACATGGATAAGCGAAACACGTGGTGCGTCTGATTCACGATTATTTTTATGTGGGTCATCATGCATATTCGTAAAAATAAGAAGTTCTCACGATTATTTTTATGTGGGTCATCATACAGATTCGTAAAAATAAGTGTATTTCGAAGTCTCTAAATTTCACATTGTCGACATCCGACTATTAAATTTGTAACACTGCGTCACTGCCACTTTTGAAGTTTGGTTTGAACAACTCACAGGTTCCACGCATTCGTGACATTAAGTCATTTTGGATGCCTTCGGCACATAAACACGTTTGTAAATCTAGACATACGACTGTGATGTTTAACAGCAGTTTTAACTGCTGAATAAATGGTTCTGTAGCTGTGAATGCAAACTAGATGAGGGCCAACAGTGATGAATATATATTTGTTATATCTATAAACATCTTTTAGAAATGCAAGAAGGGTAAAAGCTTTGCTCTGAGCTGGGTAAAATGTTTAATATTTCTGTCGTTTACATTTTAATTCTACTGCAAAACGACTCATAATTTTTGCAGCTTGACGGTGACTGTATGGTAAATAGTGAGCGCAAAAAATACTGGGTGTTTTTTAAATATACCACACATATTTAGGGGCGTTTTTTGTGCAAAGAATCCAAATAAAGTTTGTGTAAAAGTAAGTCCTACAACGCTTCCGTCTTTTGAGTTTAGACCTATTTATTTTAGAAGAAGAAGGTTAGAAAATAAACTGTAAATTCATCCGTTTATTAACATTCCAGGTGTATTAGGAATTAATTCGCTCTCCTCTTTATAGTTCTGTAACGTCATTATCAGAACTTTCAAGATAGCTTTATAAATATCAATCTTTGATAGGGAGTCGGGGTCCTGTTTCTGAGGAGTAACCCCATGTGAAATCGTGGGTAGATACCATCGTATTGAAGAAAAACTGTCTTCACCATCAGCGAGATATGTGATGTTGGAAGCGGGAATTTTTACACAATTTTTTTTTTCGTTCGTTCTGTGCATAGAGCACGCCCTTACGTTGATGCGGTTTGTTTCGGAAACACCCTGTATTTCAGCGGGAGACATTTATTAATAAACTCCGATGTCCATGTTTAAGCATTTAGAACACGTGATAATTCTGTTTCGTATTTAAAATTAGAGCATGTTTCAGAATATATGTACAGCTGATAACATTATATTTGTGACCAACATAGGTCTATATCAGATTTTCAAAATTTAAGACTCTTTACCAAATCATGAAGAGTATTTATTATTAATATTCTTGAATGTCGTCATAGTAAACTGCACTGCGGACTGACACAGTAATTCCGGTACATGTAATTACCAGTGTTATAAATCATTATTTACTCCATTCATAAACATAAGAAGATCCTGCTTGAAACAAATCTAATGAAAAATAAACTTGCTCCTTCGTGTAAAGGAATGCGTAAATATACAAAAAGTCACTTCCACCCGCATGTGTCGAGTCTGCAGAAAGTAAATGGGAATTCAAAATTAGCTACGGTAACTTGCGAAATAGCTACCCTCTAATTATAAGAATCAGTCCACGAGCATACTCCGTGTCTTGATCGTTTCTAGATGTCGATGGGCGTGTCCTTATCTGCCTGCATCAACGACAATCTTTCGACTGCTTTCAAACATTTCGACCGACTTGTACACACTCTACAGTAGCGAACATTCTTTTATACTTGGCAGACATTTGTCAGTGGAACTCTGCCCCTCTGGTTTCCTCTTAAACCAGATGATCCGCGATCACACGTTGCTTGTCCTTGGTGCAAACTCCTGCCCTCGTGACGCTAGGCACAAACGGACTATAGCTGAACCATACTCGCAGCATTCCACCGTATGACCTTGAGCTACGGTACGACTGAGTATCAGCAGCGTTGCCAGTTATACAACAAAATATTAAAGTATTTTCTTCACTTTTCTGATATTCCTTTTGAATCCTTTGCTAAATTGTAATTGGATTTTTAATGCTGAAGAAATGTGCTTATGTTAAAACGTTTATTGGTGTATCCTCCCGAGGAAGCGTTGCTTCCTTCAGCTACTTATGTGTTTTTCTCGTTGCACTTCCTTTCCTTCCTTCCTTCTTTCTTTATATTCGGTGAAGGGTTATCAAAATTGGTGAATAAAATTTAAAAAAAAAGACAGGGTGGATAAAATGGCCTCCTTGCATTGGTGGCCGCTGAGAATATTAAGCTAAGTAACGATGAAAAGTCAACGATGTCTGATCTTTCAGGATAGAAATTAATTATGTGTAGCTCAAAAACGTTGATTATTTATTAAGATTTACCCTGGGAATATTGCTGGATTGAAATTTCGGCACAAACCAAATCTAGAGTGTTCTGTTTTTGATAAAACATTTTTATAATTTCGTAACGGGATATGTTGAATTAGTTGACTGTCAAAATAACATTAGGTTTCGGCATTTATTTCATGAAATAAATATTTAAGCCCGTCTTCGGACTTTAAAGTGTCTGAAATAGAAAACACTTGCCTGGTTTCGGTGTCATGCTTGCCTAAATTCAGTGACTTGGTACGGAGATAAGATACGTGGACACAAACTGCTAATAAGACTCATGTAATTTGTATAAGAATCTAGAATTTCTTTACCATTACAGCAATGAAATTCAAAATAGAATCAGAATAGACCATTTTGCTTCATAACTATAGAATCTGCATTTTTAATGCAGGAGCCTGAATAAAATAAAGCGTGTTTCGCATATGCTACTGTTAACAGCTTCCGCTTTAAGAATCGCTAACATTCCATGATAAGGTCGTAATTATTGTTCACGAATGTTAACAAGAACGCAGAGTATACCTAGCACGTATCGGAGCTTTGTGGCACAGTTGCGGTCCAATATTTCAGACGAAGCGCTTCAGTGCAGTAATGACACATGATTCCTTCTTGTTAAGAAGATTTCGGTGTTGTTCATTCGAGCTGAGGGGGAGGGGCTGTTTTATGACTGCAATTTATCGTAATTTGCCTGTATTTCTTTAGGAGGCTTTTGAGATGATACCACAACGTGTATTATGAATCTAACCATTGTAATACGAAATCGTAAATCACCTCTTCATGTCGACCCATCAGTACCGCCATGAAGACGATGCTAATCTTTGAAGTACCGATATTGTGAAGGTTTATGGTACCCCGTTATTGTCCAAGAAACTGCACACTGATATCACAAATATAGACTAAAATATAATATTGTTCGTATGGAAACACACACATTACTGTCGAAGACGATAATGAAACGGTTTACGTTTCCTCGGATTGAAAATAAAATTTGTACCGACTTGGTATTTCAATACAATAAATTTAATCTTTGAGACACAATAAGGGTATTTGACTTTTAAGAGCAATATTTATCCTACTGAAGTTTCACTTCTTGTTTAATAAATGCCCTGAGTACACATATTACAGAGATTTTTAACATCCTGACATGCTTGCAGAATGCCATTTTGCCGTTCTGTCACTTAAATTCTCCTAACTGACCTCACAAAGAAGTCGTTGGCATTCATTGACAGTTACACCATTAAAATCGCATGGCTAGTGTGGGCCATTAAAAAGCCAAACTAAAAATATTCTCGTGAAGACTGTCCGAACAAACCCCATGAAAGTCAAATTAGTTGCTAGGTCTCCTCGAATTGCGCAGAAATTGTGCAGATGCAAACATGGCTTATTCACAAACAAGGCGTGAGTTCACTCTCTAACACTACTTCGCATCGAATTCGCTATTATTTAGCAAAGCGCATCCTGGCAAGGAATTATCGAATAACGCAACAGTACATCGACTGGTAAGGCTTTGCAAGGTGGGCCGAAACACTCTGAGAAGGGGGGATGCCTGTCTTTGAAAGCGGAAAAGGTTGCGTTTTTAGGGGAAGGAACATATTAGGCTCGTATGAATGGCAAGTATCTCGTTGTCGACTCTTTGCATAAAAACGTCCTCAAGTTTCGACGTGCGGAAGTGGGGAATCCCCGGGATAAATTTGTTACCATGGTAACCTGTCGCCATGGTTATCATCGTCACTTGGACGACTCTGACTTCACCGCCACCATTCTTGCGAAAGCCCCAGCATTATTTCAATGACGAACAACTGATAACTCACATTAGAATTTTCCAGAAACGGATCGAAACTGTTTCTGACCAAATATTTTTGTTTGTGACTATCGATATTTGCCTTAAAACGACTTGATAGTCATATAAGGTGCAGTGTTATCATGACGTTCTCTTTAGGCACTTCATGCTGATGTGTCCTACCGCATGGAAATCACTCGTCAACACGTTTTCTGAAATCATTGCCAATGTCCGTGACATTCAGAGGAAAATATCTAATGCATACATACCTTTTTATAAAGCACACCATTAAGTAATTGCAGGGGGGATTCTTTTTGGCATTTTTTCAAACGCGTCAAGTTCTTTTGGACACCCCTGCCCCCAATTTTCAACAGACGAGAAAATAATTCCCTGATTTTTTTTTGAAGAGGGACTTTTTTATATTTGGCGTTAACTTGTACGACGCGCTGTTAGGGAGAAACACGCCTTTTTTGAGGTTTTTGGACATCAATATGTATAATTTTCGAAACAGTATAAATCGTTACACTCACGTCGCTGTTTCTAAAAACAGACATTTTTTGGGAATTGACTTTTCCCCTAAGAGGCAGTATTTTTTTTTATTTTTCGGTTTTATGTGTGTCTAAGAAAAGTTTTCTTTCTGTAACCAAGAGCATCGTCTTTTTTATTTACTACTCGCCGCTTAGAAGAAACAGTGTGTGACGGACGGACGGACGGACAGACGGACGAACAGCTGGGAGATGTGCTCGTTCTACTTGTAGGAACATACTAATACGTTGTAGACAAGTTTAATTGGAGTAGTGTCTGCTGCTGTTGCCACAGCAAACCTTCGCTTTCCGAAGTAATTACGTGGGCGGTCTCAGGACCTTTTTTCTCTTCGAAGTTGGTCACAGTTCTGCCTGGTCGGAAAACCACAGCAGGAACCTCATTGCTCGAGACCAATGAATGACCTACAGTCGGAAACGTCCTGAATTTTTCATTTCTGATCCTTCACGTGTTTGTCTTCTTACGAAAAATGCTTGCTTAAGACGAGGCGTCGCGTTCCTTTGGCTAAAGAATTCATCTCCGAACTGATGAGTAAGCTTTGTTTAAATTTATAGTTGGAGCTTAAGATGCAAATTTTGGGGGGATTTGTGTCGTGCGGTCAGGTATAAGGTGCTTGCTGTCTCCATCGCCAGAGCGATCTTGAATGTCCTCCGCATATGCACACATACACACTGATGCAAGCAGTTACAGCTAAACAGACATCTTCAGGTATATTTGCAGTTATGACTTCCTCATGTGATAATTGGTGTTACTTAACTATGTGAAAATGTTACTGGTTAAATTAAGAAAGTTGTTCCATGTAACACGGACTAATTTTCACATGACTGTTCCATAAAATGGTGCCAACATAAAAATAAAAAAGATAGTCGTATAAAACCCGGGTTCCCGACATAAAATGTAGTCCTCATCAATTTCTCTGCAGTTCTACCTTAAACCATCCTTTCAACATGGTGAATACTTAGCAAAAGACGATAAATATTTTGTGATATATTGCCTGGCAGTTATCTTTGTAGTGCCCCGTAATTTGTAACCACTGATATCTGAAAGAAATTAAGAAAACGTCAATAATTTATGCAGTACAGCAAACAGCTATTTTGAAAAATGTGTATATTGAGTATCAGTTTATGGTATCATTGAAAGGAAAATGTATTTTCTGTGCATGCCATATATCTTATATTGGGCAAAGTCTCCGTAATTTTACCCATATAAACTGTCTGATATTCAGGATAGGGTGTGTTTTGATTTAGTTCAATGTTTCCATATACAATTTGTTACAGCCACTTGCGACCTTCGCTTTTCTAACACAGTATGTTATAAGATGGTAAAGTTGCGTCATATTGTGATATAATAAGTATATATTAATCTTGTCCGTCTAATCACAATAATTCTTATTAAATATTAAAATATTACAATAATAATTCTTTATCGAACATCATTTAATATTTTAAATATTTTAAATGTTAATTATTGTAATATTTTAATATTTAATAAGAATTATTGTGATTAGACGGACAAGATTAATAAATACAGTATGTTATGTTACTCGTTCCAGCATAATTTACAAATGACACGAGAGTGTCATGTTAAGATGAATTTTGGTTTATTGGTACTGAATGAAGAAATAGAATAGAACTACATAATGGAACTGAAATATAGTATACATCTACACGGATCTGAAACGTGCCATGGCCATTTTTCTTTCCAATGTGATGTTTATTTCGACTAAATTTAGACGAACGGCACATAATGAAGGACTGGAGAAACCCACTCCCCCGCCTTTTTGGAGTGTGCACCCGCATGATGAACGGACTGGAGATTTTTCCAGAGTAATGTACTGCAAAGTCGCAACTGGCTTTTGTATGCTTGGCTGTGTTCGTAAACAAAGCCTCTAAGGCAGGCAGGTTTGCTTCCCGGTGTGGTCTTCTGGAGGCACTTTCGTCTTCCAATCAATGCAAAGTGTGTCGTGACGTGGAACAAATCTTGAGCCGAAAATGAACTTGTGGAATACAAAAGTGTGTGAAATTGTATATTTGTGAGCGTCACTCCCTATATGTTTCTTTCTTTCTTAATTTATTTACTTTGGATTTCACAGCTGAGTGTAAAATGCCCCCAATGACGTGGGGATTGTGGATCGTGGAAGTATGTAGGAGAAAGCAGTAATGATCGATTTTGGATTGAGATCTCTGACATTTCTTGGAATAACGGAAACCATGGAAGGTAACTTAATAGCTAGAGCCTGAGACACGATTTGAACTCGTGTTCCGAGTACAAAGAAGGAATGTTGACCACTCAAACATTACATTTGATGCAATGTTTCAGTAACCCGGAGTCCTGCACATATAACTGACGGCGAATACGGAGTAGCTCAAACGATGAACCTTATGATTAAGTAACTGGGAAGCATCTGTAAAGAAGCAGTCTTGTTCTAATTTTATATATGATACTGTCCCGGAATTTACATGGAGGGACTAAGGAAAACCTTAGCCACAGTAGATAGTCTTAGAACAGGAGTGCTAACCACTCGTATTGTGAAACTGTGCTGTTTCAGTAGCAGAATCACTACATCACTAATGTTTTCCCCCCCGCTGGAATCGATGAACGCGTGACTGGTGTCTTCTGCACAGTCTGCATTTGAAGCGCTGCCTAACTCAAGACAGGACGATAATATTAAAGTAGATCGGCTCATAATCTTGTCATTTTGACGTTTTTATTCCACTTCGGCCCAATTTTTGGAATAAATTTAAGGATCATTATTCTTTGTATTTATATTTGTGGAAGTCAAACATAAAACACAAGGGGACAGTGTGAAATTTTGCTGTATTTGAGACATTCTTCTCATACATAAAGAAAATTAACAGTATACTGTCAATATAATAGCCGATGTCCGTCAGATTTTTTGTACGAGTGTTTCGTTTGTGTGATTCAGGTAAAACTGGAAATAAGTTCTGACGCTGGCGACCCTGGTAGCAAGAAATTGAAACGAGGCTATGGTGGGGTCTGCGTTTGCCAGGCGTCTGGCTTCAGTCGTCGTGAAGATATTTACGCTTTGAAATTACTTTATAATGACATTTTATAAATTTTACACTCTCAGTGCGATTTGCAAACATAATACAGCAATGAATTGTATCTGGCCACTGTTCAACAAAGAAACTTTTCGTTCTCATCAGCTTTGATGGGTCATACCTCTGATTATGGTGATAATAATACAAGTCTGTATTAAATTTATAATTCCAAGCAGTATTACGAAAATGTATCCTGAGTGAGATTGGATCACATGGTTATTTAAAACAGATTGGAAGAAGAATTCATAGGCTAAATGATATTGTACTCGTTGGTCCTTACCTAAATGTGATACAAGATTTGATTTGCGTTGAAAAGTCAGTGATAGCGATGACGATATTTGCTTCAGAAATAATTTTCGTTAATTCAAAGATGGCTGTCTTCTGGGCTGTAGAGCCGTGTAGTCTGGTAGAAGTTTACCGATGTTTCAGAGGTCCAGCAAGGTGCTACAACCCATCTTCGGACTCACCACCGTGAGAATCACAAAGCATACTTGAAATTGTTAGTTGCTGCAATATCACAGTTGACCTTAACTGATGAAGAAGATCATTGTACGTAGTATTGGTAGAATGGCTGAGGTTTAATACGGATCTGTCTCAGAATATTAATTAGAAAGGAACTCGGTCGACTAGGATCACTTTTTGG
>NW_019059545.1:180647-202836 GCF_000696155.1 Zootermopsis nevadensis | reverse complement strand
CCCCCCCCCCCCCCCCCCCATTCTCAGTTCTGGGTCACACACACACCACGGATGAGGAGTCTCAGAGTGCTGCTACTTCCAGATATCCGCTACTGATAATACAAATATTCGTACAACAGAAAAGGCAGAGATCTGCTCTCCGAAAAGGATGCTGGCTCCTGACCTTGAGCCAGAGACAGTCAGTGTTCGATGTGGGTCATATTCCTCGTCTCGTTATTGATTCTGGTGCAGTTCGTGTCTTTCATGTTGCAATGTTGCATTTCCGTTCAATGCACGTTCACTTACGACTACAAAGACTTGTCCCTGTGTCTTCCTGTTTTGATTCTTTGTTACAAACTGTCGTAGTTGACGTAACAAAATTAATATCTATATTGTTCAGCGTATATGCATAAATATTTTCTTTCGGTTACTGAATTTGAGAACAAAATAACTTTTAACAAAATTAAACATTTGGATTACTTTTCTACATTATAGTATGACTATTTATATTACATTACCAAAAAATGAAAACGTCAGTTTTATATCATCTCGTCTGTCTAGTTACAGTCGTATTACGTTAACGATTATCTGAACGAGTTGATACTCCGAATAAAATCTCGTAGATGTAATACCGGTAAGGGGTTTCTGTCACGAGAACTTATTACTGAGTTGTATTCCTGCATTAAAGTAAGGAAACAAATGTTTTGTAATTTTTTGTTTATCAGATACGAATCCTGTATTAATATTTTAAATTTTCTGTTTATTTTAATAGATAATTCTCATTAAAACCATTATTTGTGTAGTCTGCTGGTTGACATAATATTTGGGTATGCGAAATGAAATTAGTATTTATTATGTACGAATTTTATTATAAAGAATTCAAAAATTTTCTTCAAATCACGAACCTAGATATCAGTAAAATCATGTCCAAATGCCACAATCTGAAACATTACCTCGTAGGTCTGTTATACATTTTCAAATCTATTGGATAGATAAATGGCGGTCAAAACATCGGTAGATTTTGTACAGTCCAGGCAACGCGTTTGTCCATTGCGTATGAGCTGTTCAGGAGACGTCCGTCTTAACCGCCCACCCTTCTTACGACGTTAATCCGTGTCGGGGGTGAAGGGCCCTGCGGTTATTTGGTTCTACCGTTCCAGATTCCAAAAGATCTCTGGATGCCAGGGCACAGAGTGGAGTCCGGTTGAGACAGCCTGCGGAGTTTTCCGGGTAGAGGAAATTGTAATACCTCTAAGTCTTATCCCTTTTTACGTGAGGACGGAAACAGGCCCAGTTTCTGGAACGTTGTGCTCTTTTCAATACCAGACTATAGACAAAGCCAAAGAATTTCTTAATCTCGAGTGTAATAGACCATATTAAAAACCTTTTGGAGTTGACTAGGAGATGACACGTTTAATTTCTTAGATTCGATTAAAGTAGAGAAGATCTATAATGGAAGACAGTGCGAGTGTACTTAGCTCTTGTCTCTGCTGTATTTTTGGCTTATGGTAAAATTACAGACTTTGTTACTTCTAGTAATTTATAGATCAAGTTTCAGTTGAGTGGCTGTTATGTCTCATTTACTTGGACTAAATGCTTTTGTTACTGAGAGACGATCTAACGAGTCAAGCTGAGAGCTGTAGTTGTCATAATGTATAATTTACGTGCAACTTAGTACAGAACTTTGAGCAGACTTGTCAGGAATAATGTTCGTGCTTAGAGAACCGGATACGTATGAGGGAGCTGTTAAGACTACCGCCTGTACGTCCCCTGCCCCGCCTCTGGCAAACACAAAGGTCTCAGAAGTTTAACTTTTATACTTTGAAGTCATTAAGACTATTAAAAAATCTTCTGTTAACTCCATTATCAGGCGTCTTATTATCCTAGATAAATCTTTTATGTGGCTTTATAATTGAAAGCAACGGCTTTGAAATCGTCAGAGAAAGTGGTCTATAAAAAGTGGATAAGTTCTTTAGAACTTCACAGTTTGTGTTTGCTACGTCCATATATCAGACTAGGAAGTTAGAAGACCCTGGGAAGTTTTGTTTATGCGGTGTCCTTCTGAAACTCTAATTTGTCTACCCCTCCGCCCTGCTCCTTCCAGTTTTGTCACTGACAAAAAACGTAACGGAGTTGAAGATTTGGAACTGAGAAGATAATTTTATTACCCTTCTCAAAACTACCCTAAATACCTCCCAACAAAGTGGCAGATTCTAAGTTTCACGACAGTTTTTTTTTTCGCGTGTAAATAATGGTGCCATATATCAGTCGGCCTACAAATAAAATATCTTAGATAATTGAAAACTATAAAGAGGTAGGATAATTTATGTTTCTCTTGTTTTTGTGCTGCTGTGTCATAACAGCAGACCCTCCTCGTTCGCGGGAAACTTATTGTAGTAACGCTTGAGCAACGCGGCGTCAGTCCCTCGGTCTTACGCTGACGCACGGGATAAAGCGCAACATCCCCTGCTGTCTGTCCGTCAAGGCTTCTCCTTCTGTATCCCTTGCTAATTCGCCGGTCTGGCCTCTCATCTCCAACTCTTCGTCCTGTGCTAATTCTTCTGCATTTAGACGCCAAGAAATTTGTGTCGAGCCAAATTTTCACTCATTCCACTTGTACCTTGGCCCCTGATTCTGGTACGATCATCTGTTTTGAACGAGCGTTGCCTTTGTATGAACCAACATTTGAATTTCGATGTAAAACTTGGTTTTGCAGATTACTTCAGTTAGACGTCTTTACTACTTAATAGCGTATTTCGTGTTTTTAGATTCGAGACATCCGCTGTTCTATTTGTCTAATGCGAAGGAATTTACACCGTGAAGTTAGCTGCTTTATTTATGAACATAAATACATAAATCTATCAGGAAACGATCACCAGTTCATCGAGTCCCGCAATGCTGAATTATAATTATTCGCACTTGACGTGTTTGAGTGAGGACCAGACTGATCGATTTATGTTTTTTCTCTGTAGAGAAATAGAATAAGTATTTCAGTAGGAATTATGTTTGTCAGACGCACTTACGAGTATTTGCAGACCGCGTTCTGTAACTGCGTGTCATGAACATACGAGATAATTCACTAGTTCTTCCCCATAACCTGACAATGAGACATTTATCGTTCCAGACTTTACGTCTAGTAGGCAACGTACGTGAGACCTCACCTGATACATTCGCTGTGACCCAGACATTCATCAGTCACACAACAAAGGTCGTGTTTTCAGTCGCCTTAGTTTAATTGGAATCAACAAATTAGACGATCTAACGTTAGCTGTACGAACTCGCAATTCGGCGCTGTCGCCATGGAAACTAACCGTAACAATTGCATTACTATTTTCATTATTGCGTATTCTTCTTTATCCTGCTCAACTTATATTAACTTGAGGATGGAATGATAACTGCCGTAGTTACTAATTAGTACTAGCTGTTTCTACCCTCAAGCGTATTGCACTTCTCTGTCCGACGAATTTCTACTCCTTGTCTGCCGCTGTTTGTGTGGTTCTGAAGTCATAATAGGTTTTGTTGGTTTGGTTACTGAAGGCAGTTGGAACACCAACGCCACGGTAAAGAAGATCGGTTGAAGCAAGTAACTGCCAGAGACTTGAAGTCTGCGCTGGCCCCCGGGCCTCGGTCCGATCCGACCTGAGGGCCGGTCTTCGTAATACTTAAGGCTTTTTCTGCTCATTCTTTCTTCACAAATAAAAATTTTATTCGTAGGTGCCCTCATCTACTCGTGAAATAGTCGGGCTCCTCAAACGTCCCATCTAAGTAGGATTTGAGGTTTCCACGGCGGTGAGTTAGAAGATGGTTGTGTTCTGGGTTGTTGCGCCGTGTAGTCTGGTCGATGTTTACCGACGTTTCAGAAACCCTTGCTGCCCTGATCATCAGAGTGATCACTCACAATAGCTAGTGATGACACCTTGCAAACTTGGCATGTGATAACTTCGTATCCTTCCTCAAACGCCAAAGTAACAAGAGAAGTTTTAGGGCATTGTAAAAAAAAATCATTCAGAGGTTGCTAGCATTTGGTGTATTAAAAGAAACATGAATTAATGAAAAACTACTGAGGGCATATTTTAAATAGAATAGGGCGCCATAATTCGGGTTGGAATAAAAGGAGTCGGGGTTCGGTGGGGCATGGGTAATACATCTGAAGGTAAACTTCGGGTTAGGGCTATGGCCAGCCACGAGTTCCTAGAGCCGAGCCGGGAAAATGCAAAATTTATGCCCGTGTAAACCTCTTAGCAGAGATTGTGTCAGGAGTGATACCAAAGAGACGTCCCCATAGAGAATTAAAAATATTTGTTCAGTCCGAAGGCAGTCACGTTAGTGACAGAACTATCTCAAGTCAGTAAAGAATAATGTTTACTTTGGTACTGGGACTGAGTTTTCAAAAATTCCCCTCAAATTATTTCGTATTCATGAAGCAGGTCGGCCTATTTTTGTACAATACTTGGAGAGGGGAAATAAGTCACGTATTGCTTGTATTACGTCTGGAACTACTTAAATTTGTCCGTCTATTAAGCTTTCATTACTTTTTCGGCCACTGAAATCGCCCTGATGATGGAGGCAGCAAGGACCTCTGAAACGTCTGTAAACTGCTACCAGACTACACGGCGCTACAACCCAGAAGGCAGCAAACTTCAGATTCTCCGCCGTGGGAACCTCAAGTCCTATAAAAGATTATTTTTTGGCAGGAGGTCCCCGGGAGAAAGTCTCGAACTGGGCGGGTTCACTAGATTGTATCTTATAAAGGAGCCAAATTTTATACTCACTGGTCCATTAGTCGCTCCCACTGCTGATTATAGCCTATAACCAGGAATAGGTTGGCTGAAGGCTATTTATTGGGCGGGCTAAGTATCAGTTAATAACTATTATTATTGAATATGATTAAAGTGCATTACGTAACCTAAGGACTGGAGAAACGAGGAGAAATGAAGTTAAATCCTGTCATCAAACTACTGAAGGTGCTTAAGTTGATGAAGTAAAACTCGCAAAAATCTAAAATTTCTCGTAAAACACCCGTGCCCTTGTGTGATTCTTCAACTGCGTTGTCCAATCGGTGCCATTTGCTATCCTACGACTGGGATAAGTAATTCGGAGCCTGTAGGCAGCGACTCACCTTGTCTAATATTCAGGTTAGGAATGCGATGAACTTAGCCCACCCCACCCCCGTTCACCATCATGACTTGAAGGATAGCCAAGGAATAATTTTAGGTTTGAAAAATTAAAATCGGTTTTGTGACTTCATTCATCAATGTCAAGAAGTTTTTTAACACCCTCGTATATACCTCGTTTGCCTAAGTATAATAGAATGGTTTGAAGCGTTTAAAAATCACCTAAATGTAAGTCATTATACCGTCAGGTCTTAAATTTAATTTGATCAAAAAATTCACTGTTCTTGTGGATGTCCGGGATTAGATTTCGTGTGGGATAATTTTGCCTTAAGATTCGTTTAATAGTGTCTGCTTACAAACGCCCATGTTCTAATGGTATCGAAGTCTGCGCTTCGTTATGTTATCTGTTATGCTGTGGGGCATACCCCTCACCCTTCTAAATTAATTTCCCTGTCATTGCGATCGTAAATGGGCAGTTAGTGTCCTGGTCTGGAATATGTCTGCTGGTATCGGTTGCTGCGAACCTCAGGCACTAGACGCTCCTGGCTTTATCTGATGTGCACAGATACCTCAAAGAGACCGCAACATGCCGTTACAAACCGAAACCTCAGTAGCTCCTGAAATCAGATTGTTCTAAGCAAATAATCCATTAATAAGATGACTTCAGACAAAATAAAATCGCTTTAATTTAACGTTTCGAGCTTTAAGATCGGCTTTTTGAAACCTGGTTTTAGTTAATACCTGGTAGATGTTGCGGAACTGATGTCTTTTCAGGTACGCCCTGTTACGAAATAATTATGATTCTTCGTCCATATTACCGAGGTGCATTACTCAAATGCAGGTAAAAAAATTTCAAGTTTCGTTTGAATGAAGATCCTTTCCTTCTGGGTTATTGAAACGTCTATCAGGTAGATATTAATCGACGTTTCAGAGGAGCTTACTGTCTCCATAATACTGATATCTCATGCTGCATCGCCCTCAGAGACAGCAATTTTTGTACTCGTCGCCTTGAGTACCTGATATGTCACATACTTTGAATAATTTGACTTCAGATGAATGCCTTGAAATTTTCCTTCTAAAATCTCTCCACTAAAAATTGTCATTTTATTTGGATTCTTCATAGCACAGTAATTTAAGAAATGTAAACATTTGGAGGGCTAACGATCCTACAGTGCGTTTGAAAAATGACGGTCATAAGTGGGAACTACCTGATGTTTGAGATATGTCGACTGTGATCTTATCGATTGTGACGCCATGTGGTCTTCTAGGCGTGCGTTACAGTGTACAAGACAACGGCGTCATCAAACAGAAGACTGCAGTCGATTGAAGGTTTTGAAAAAAAAAATGATGTCCATTGTGGTTTTAATAATGTCATTTGCCTTTACTTTGCATTATTTTAATCGGCATAACGAACGAGTAACTCGTCACAAACATCTAGGAAGCATTCATGTCGGTTTATTACATATTCACATTAATTCTATCCAAAGTCAGTGAGACTGACTCTAGGATGTGGAAAATAATTCATACAGTACAAAACATACAGTTGAGTGCAATATGAAATGTTTATTACGTTTCACAAACTAAAAGTTTAACATAAAATATTAAAATTTTGCGATAAATCCACTGTTTTACAGCATATTTATGAATTATGATTTATGCTATGTAAGTTCACTATTTTCTAGTAGAATTATTAGTCCTTTACAAACTGAATAAATTCGGCAACAAAATACAACGCGTGTGTATTTAAGTAAGTTTTAATGCAACTTTAAATTTTTATTTTCTTCTAAATAGTTTTGGGAGCAGGTGAAATTGGAAGACTTTGTTCCCAGCATTAGTGTGCACCTTTCTGAAAACATGAAAAGCTGGAAATTGGTGTATGAAGATGGTATTAATTTCCTGTGTTAACATTGTGTACAGTTGAATTTTTCTGAAAATTTGCCCTTAAATATCTTTCTTAATAACTCGTGAACTAAGGGACAGTTTCTGTCTAATTTATTAATAATATGGTGCTGATGAAGGTATCCTTATAATCCCTATTTTAATTTTCTAATATCTGCATTACTAACATTACAAATGTGCTAACTTATTATATCAAAGTAAACCGCTGGCCTTGTAATCCTGGGGTGTCGGGTTCGAATTTATAACTTGTGTTGGGCATGGCCGTGGTCTAGGCAACACGGAGTTTTCCTCCGGGGGCTTCTTCCCCGGTTTCTCCGTGGCATCCCAACAATTACTCCATTCACACACAGAAGAAGGCAATGGCAAACCACTTCTGGATCATCTGCCAAGAACGTATATGAACAGGTCCCAGTCCGAGAAAAGGATGGAAAGATCCTGTTCATATGGACCTGTCGTCAGACAGAACACTAAATAAAAAATAAAAAATAAACAATAACACCAGTACAGAATTTTGTTTGAGGTGGAAGGTAAATTAAACGTATAAAAGTGGTAGTAGTGTTAGCATAGAAGTGAAGAAATAATCCTCCTATAGCCCATAGTTCTGTAATGGCGTCCTTGGATTCTGTTTGCCCCGAGGTTTTAGGGAAACTATTCTTTCGCTGTCTTCCGTCCAAAATGTTGTGTTCAATTCTACAGACGCTGCAAATTGAAATAAAAATATTCTGTGATTCAAAGACCTCTTAAATGATTCATATATAAAACATATTAAAAAGTTTTTTAAATTACGCTCTTTAAATGATACCTGCTGAATCTTGTCAGAAATGTAGGAAGTGTGTACTGTATTATTTCAACTATAGTTACGTACACTGCAGTGTCAGAATTGGCGTAGAAGAAAGGGCCAAAGTTTGTAGTTCGGTATTTGTGGATCGATCGAGAAGGCAGTCTTATAGTAACAAAAGTTACTCAGTTCGACATTCTCGAATCGTGCTTCGTGTCGTGGTATACAAAAAGTTGATCCTTGAAAAAAACTAGAGCATTAACTTGCTTGACATGACATTTTACAGCACGTTTCCAGGCACTTCATGAAAGATGGAAGAAATGTCTAAAGGCGTACACACATCATTTACATTTCTTCTTAGAGTTCTGTTCATTGAATTTTATTTGTATTTAAATTCAATATGCTGTTGGAAGAAATTAACAATGTTTCCAGCTTCCTGCCACACTCTTCCTGGATTAGATTGCATCATTGATCACTAAACTTACACTATGTGTGTACCTCCTTCAATTTTACTCCTTTAGAAAGTTATAATCGTTCGTCTGACCAAGAAATTCTCTTTCATTTCTGTGTCTCTCAAGCAATCTATCTTCTTCAGTTTTTCCAACTAGAATGAACCCTGGGCAAGGACATGAGACCGACTGCTTCCTTAATACGCTGCAGGTAACAAAGCCCCTTCCTTGTGTTCGGATGACGTAGGTGAGGTGGAAACTGTACCCAGTTTTCGCAGGTGAGGGCAATTGTTAAGGAGATTATTTCGATCTGAGAAAGATGAAGCAACAGGAGGGTGGATAATATTGCGTGAGGACTTTTATAATTTCTTCTCTTGGCTACCTAACTAACTAGCTGGCTTATAGAACCCGAAGGGTCATCACCGAATTAACCAAAGCCCTCCATCGGACCCTGTCCTGGGCCAACAAAATCCAGTCTCCTTCAATTCCTATCTCCCATAAATCCCGCCTGACATTATCCTCCATCTACGTCTAGGTCTCCCCAGCGGTCTCTTCCCCTCAGGCTTCCCCAACCAACACCCGGAGCACACCTCTTGTCCCATCCATGCGCGCTACATGCCCAGCCCATTAATTCTTCTCGACTTAATCACCCTGACAATACTGGGGGAGGAGTACAGATTTTTAAGTTCGTCATTATGCAGTTGTCTCCATGTCCCATCGTCTTCTCTCCTAGGCCCAAATATCCTCCTCAACACCGTGTTCTCAAACACCTGCAATCGCTTCACAACGTGACTTATTGTTGGAGTGATGAATTCAAAGGAAGAGATAGGCAGAACATGTAGCTCGTATGTGTGCTAAATTTGATTGAGATACGTGAAGGGGAGAGACATCTTAAAAAAGTCAAGATATCGGTGGAAGGATAACATCAGAGTTAATCTAAGGGACTTAAAATGTGAGTTGTAATGGCACGTTCTTCTGAACAGTGTAATGAATTTATGGGTCACATAAATGGCAATGAATTGCTTACGTAGGTGAGTGACTGCTGACTTCTGAAGACCGATTGTGCTTCATCAAAATTATGAGTATACTAACCAAAATTAGAAAGAAATTCTTTAGCATAAAATATGTAGAATTTATAACGAATTCCAAACTTTATCCTCCTACTTTGGGAGGAGCGTCACATCCAGGTGTCAAAGTAACGGAGTAGCAATTCGTATCTGGCTTTATATTCTGTGGACTGGTTCCGATAGATGGCGGTAATGGGACAAAACTGAAGTTCAGAACCCGTGAGTCCTGATCTTGACCATACGAGATCAACTTCATCTTTTTCTAATGTCTCAGCACAAAGGGCAAAGGATTCTGGGAAAGTACTGAACGGATTAAGGAAACACGAGAAAATTCTGAACACACAAATAAAAAACAAAACACGAACCTTCTGGTTATAAGATAGTGCGTGTCCCAGAGTAACTTGAAATGTTGAACTCCGTTACCAGCAACGAGGCTCTACTTTGTAAACATTGCATCCGATGCGGATGGCCGGAGATTAGCCGACAGAAATGAAACATTTTTCACAGCAAACACAAGTTGGTAATCTATCAGTCCTCACAACAGACGACTCGTTAAGTGAAAGAAGATAGTGTTTTGAGAACTTGCCGTCAGGCGCGACACTGAAGCTTTTCGCTGGGCACAGACGGACGACCTTGCCTTGCTTCGGTCTGCATTATTGATAAGGCCGAGCCGCGCTGCTCCCTCCAGCCTCTATTCGACGTCGCTCACCGCGCCGAAGGTTCTGCGCACCCTTCCTGAAGAGGCGACCTCAAGACGCAGGCCTCCCCGGAACACTTCCGTGTGTTTCGGTATTCTTGGTACTAGCGCCCGGATTTCGGTATTCAAAACACTAGCTGTTGTTGCTAGTCATTTTCGTACTCCAGTATGTAGATTGTTCTTATTTTGCGTTTCAGATAGAACGCTCTGTATTTAACGAGCAGATATATACGAAGGCTCCAATTTTGAGCTCACGTATTTTTCAACAGAAATCTTTCGTGACTGTGCGTACCTAATTGGCCTTAATGTTTATTTACTCCTGGCAGAAGTCTTGGCACCAGGAATGACCTCCAGTTCAGTCCATTCTATTTCCTTATATATTCATTATATAGAACAGATTGTTTCAAATTTAAATTGTAGACAGTAGGCCGAATGAGATCTATTTTTCATATAATGTACATTTTCTCAATACGATTTGAAGTTACCGTCAAAAATATTCAGTTTGACCTTCATTTAAAGCAGCGATTATTTTCGACTGATTTGCACAAAAAAACTAAATTCCAGCGATAAATTTTTGTGCAGACCGTCAATATAAATTGGGATCAAAGTGTGTTCAGTGGTTTCTCAGATTATATATACGGACAGGCGGATAGCAAATTCATCCTCATTATGCAAATAAATCGTCAGATGTGAAATCTTACAGAATTACTTCAGTAAATCGAAATATTGCGTCTAACAAGGAAACTATGAATGGAATTGTGGATTCGTCTTATAAACGAGTCCTAATTGCTCGTAAAAATAAGTGGAAATTGCCATTTTGTAAGAACAGATAAATTTGAAGGGACCGCCAGTATATTGCCATAGTTCATACCTAATTCTGAACGGACTTAAACGGCGATGTCTGGCAAGATTACGCTCTGTAAGAGTTCATGCATGATAGGTTAATGAACTAGTTCCTTTGCGTCTATTGCGCGTATCTTAATATAATTATGATTATCAAATCATTGTCCTCGGTAAACAGCGTGCTATGTTATAGATGTAGACTGTGTGATAAGACTTGGGGGCAGATGGTAGCAAACATATCCCGGATTTAATTTGATTTTAATCCCGTCGTGAATGTTCTATAAGTCATACCTGACATAAGCAGCATTAAAACTACATGATTTATTATTAATTTGGGCTGAGACTATAATTCTGTTCAACGGGGACACCCTTTGCTCGACCCCGGATGATACATGAGTGTCTAAGGGCCAGAAGTTGAATGACGCTGACAGGGGAAATATGAGGACTCGGTGACAGACTTGACCACTACACATTCCACATGGACACCCCTGGTTCGAAGCTGAGCCTCCGTGGTAGCGACTCACCTGGGCAATAGAACGGACTGAGTGAGGTGCATTATAAGGAACTTCTCGGAGCAGATTCGAGTTAAGCGCATCGCCCGTGTCTCCGAGGTCCATTTGAATGTAATACCTACTCCCGACTAAAGCCCGGGTTTCTCAGCTTTTTTCTTTGCAGATTACAGAGTAGCACGGGACACGCAACCCTCCCTTGTAAGTCTCCAGCGTTCTGCTGCACTGGATTGCTTAGTTTTATACATTCGGTCAAATTAGTTCAAATCCTTCCAAAGAATATTAGATTGCTCCGGAAATTAATTTGTTCTTTTGTCCTTTAGCGACGTTGTAGGGTCGTTAGTATTGTTCGACGTCGAAAGAGGTAAAATAAGAGTATCATTATATACGTAAAAGATTCAAAATGGTGGAGGGGAATTTGTAGTTAAAATAAGAGTATCATTATATACGTAAAACATTGAAAATGGTGGAGGGGAATTTGTAGTTGTTCTAAGGCATTACTTCGGAAATGTGCTTCTGTAAATTAAAATAAAACCACGAAAATTCGCACTTAGAAGAGCAGTTCCGCTGCCGGAATTCTACCGGCTACATCGTCAATAGGACTCCGACGCGGTACCACATCGCCGGTTCCAAGATAAACTAATGGGGAAACCATACGACGTCAGCAACATCCCGGCCAGGTAGTTGTGGAGGAAAATTAGACCCATTAACTCAAGAGAGAAATTTACAATTCCCTGCCATGAGTGGCGATACTAATTTTGAAGTGTTAAACCAGAGACGAAGACCGCTTGTGAGATCTGGTGAGAGAACTCGGGCACTTTGCAGCGTTTCTGTGTGTCGACATGAGCGTGCCCGGTTAACGAATGCGTCTGATTTATAAATGATATCTTTATTATCCTCCATGTCAAGGAGTCCCTTGTCGCGTATCGTCAGGTCGCGAATCGAGAAAAGAAGACCTTCAGGCACGGAGGATACTTTCGAATACAATGAGTAGGAAGTTGCGGACAGCCGGAAAGGTGCGGTCCACTAGCGTTTTATAACCGCGGCACATCCAAATTTCCCAAAGACACATGATGCGCAACACGGAATTCAGCATCACGGAAAAGGGGTCAGGAAAATGTGTATGGTCTTAAGTACGTATCTGCATACGAAGCCTTGCCCCTTTAAAGTGCAGGCGTATGGAAGCAAACCGTAACACTTGTTGACTATAAGTTTGGACGATGGACTAGTGTGCGCGCGCTTGTGTGTTTGTTTATTGAAATTTGAATATGGAGTGGCTGACTTTATGGGGCAGAGACCTTCGTCAGAAGTAAGAGCTCAACCTGTAGACAGGTTTTACTAGTTTCTTTATTGTGCTCACATGAGTCCGCCACCAGTCCTTACCCAGAACGACAAGAATTCAGTATTTTCTTAAGAGAAATTTGAATATACCATCCACACATTTACGTGTGGGTCTCAGAATCGGCAACTCCTCTTCTGGTTTTCCAATTAACATTTCGTATGCATTTACCCGATGTTTCCCGTGCGTGCTATATGTTCCGTCTATCTTTTACTGTATCTGATAATCGTAATTTTATCTGGCGAAGTTCGCACTTTGTGAATCTCGTTATGCGTAATATTCAGCTTCATACTTCCGCGAAATTGTCTTCATTTCTAATGCTGCCCTGTTCCGTTAGGACAACGGATCTCACTTCATGATGACATAAAACGGGTGAAATATAAGTTTTTATATTTTAGTCTTCACGATTTTAGAAAGACAAAAATGATTTTCTCAGTGTGAGAACAATCCTTTTGATGAGACGGTGCAGCGCAAGGATTCACATTCGCAAATTGAACTCTTGAGGGTCGGAACAAGCCATTATTTTCCCCGCCGACATTCCTTTCATTTCAGAAATTCCCACCATTTGTGTATGGTATGCGAAGGTTCATTACCATCCGAGATTTAACGCCCCCACGGCATTCAAGATGCTAACCATGGTCTTGTGGGTCTTCGGCTGATGCTAAAAACCACATTTGTACATTTATTTACTGTAGCTCGTTCACGACATTGAATCAACTGAGCGTAATATTGATATTAATATCTTTATACAACAGGTGTATTGTAAATTGTGATTTGTATGATTTTGTTTCTGAAAATGGCCTTTGCATGTAAACTTGTTGTTATGACTCTGTAAGGTCAAAGTGTATAAAATCATGCATATACCGACTGACAGTCTCTATTCTTGCACAAAAGTGTTCAGAAATGTGTAGAAAATCTAACTTAAGGTTGGAACTTTAAACCTTCGTTTATTCGTTGCGTGTAATGCATGTACTGGACTGATTAGAATCTTTTGTCGTGAAACATAACAGTTTTAAAAATCTGTGAACTTTTCAGCTTAATGCGAATTGAAGATAGGTCCTCTGTTTTGAAATTCTAAACTCCGTGACCTTAGTCCGTGAATTGGATTGAATATAAGATTTATTTTCCTCAGAGAAATGCCACTTTATGGAAGTGTTCTATGCGTCTAGAGACGGAAACTGAGCAAAATAATTAAAATGCCGGATTATATACGTGGCGTCTGGGACATCCGGGTTTCTAGTCCGTAAACAGTGTTACTTTTTAACGACTGGAGAAGGCGCCTTTAAATTCAGAGAGGAATAATTAATTTTGTGTCTTCACTCAGCCCACCTTTTTCTCCCACTCCTATCAGATGCCTAATTATAATAATAATAATAATAATAAACTGACAGGAATGTGATTAAGAAGGAAGTGGATAAGATCTTGAAATAGAAGGAACTTCTCATTGAAATACAGCGAATGTGGAAATGAAAGCAAAAATAATCCCAATAATTATAGGAGCAACTGGAACTGTCTCCAAGTCACTTAGAAAATATTTGGCCAACATTCCGGGCGAACACGACATCAGGGAACTGCAGAAGACCGTCATTTTGGGAACTTCAAATATAATTCGGAAGACGCTTTCATAAAATAAAATTATATAATACATGTGGCACTTGCTCAAAACAATACGGATCCCGGAAATAGCTGCTGCCCTATGTACCTTAGGGACAAGGTCTGTCTCGGGTACATGGACGTAAATACCTTATAAAGTGGTGAATAGATGGGATGATAATAATAATAATAATAATAAGTACCGCTTCATAATAGAAAATTTTGCCGTCTAGGGGCAATACTTTGAACGTCCAGGGCCGCTTTAATCTAAATTAGACTTGCATATGAGACATAATAGAAAAAGCAAAGGGTTTTATATTGTGATAGACATTTGTGCTTATTTGTGTTCGCATGTTTGTGTTAAGCCTATGTGTATGAAATTCTTTTCACAGATTCTAGCTGAAGGTTAGTGTTTTTGTAAATTTTGTTACATGCCGAACACTTTCGAATCCGCTTCATGAACATTCAACTAATTATGCACATCAATTCACTCTGTTCGCGGATGAATGTGTGAAGAAGCTTCAGTTTTGGGAAAAATATAAATTAAAGGACATAGACAGAAATGAAGGTTGAAGGAAAATGGAAATAAATAGAAAACGGATAAATGGTGAAAATTGGTTGACTTGCTCGTATCTTGATACTTTAACTTCCGTAATTTTGCTTGTGGTACAGCGCTTACGAGTATGCAGATGTGGAGGTAATTAATATGCGTTAAGGGATTGGCAAGGAGACTTTGGTGACTTTTTCAGGGGCTTCTGTTGCAGTACTTCAAAACCGATAATAAATGACCTCAGTATGAGCAGAATATCACAGCGTGACCCCCAAGAGGTACGAATTACTAACTATTATTATTAACTACCGAAACCTAAACTAACCTAAGCTTCTTCGCATTTTGAAGTATTTACGAACGCCCGATCGGCAATAAGTGTTAGAGAGCGTTTGCCATAGAAACTATAGGGCGGATCACTGCTATTTGAGATACCTATATGTGTTACCCCGACGTTCAGATTAACACTGAAAGCGGTATTATGATTATTCAAATTATATTTTCTTTGTCATTATCTGATTCAAATTCGCTCCGCCCGTAATCTTCAGTTGTATTGTTCCGACTAACAGTGAATTGTATACGAACAATAAGGTCTGCTATTGTGTGATTTGAGGTTTTCACAGCGGTGAGTATGAAGATTTCTGTCTTCTGGGTTGTTGCGCTGTGTAGTCTGGTCGATGTTTACCAACGTTTCAGAGGTCATACTGCCTCCATCATCAGGGCGATGAGTATGAAGATTTCTGTCTTCTGGGTTGTTGCGCCGTGTAGTCTGGTCGATGTTTACCAACGTTACAGAGGTCTTACTGCGTCCATCATCTTCACCCGATCGAATAAAACAGGACCTAGAAGTTTTGACCGATTTCGATCAAATTCGATATGGCATGTCTTTGCTTACATTAATTTCAGTTCACTGTAAGTTGTTTAGCTTGGATCTCTTTATGGCCACACTGTTCGAGGGACTTAATTGAACTTCATTTGTAGCCTGCGTTAAGACAGCCACCGATACATGTTCACAATACCTGATGCTTCTCACGTCTTAGTATCGTTCATATTTATTCATTTCAAGGTCACCTAAATTATGATGGGCCGTATGAACAATGACACAGTTAACGAAGCGTCAGTAGCTCGTATGAGTGTTGTCATTTCCAGTTACGACCAATTTAATGGTGTTAAGGGTAATTTCTTTTATCGGCCGTGCATAAGCAAGCCTTTGATAGATTGTCATTAAACGTCGCATGAAGCCTTGATGTTAAACAAGTATTACAGAGTAAGATTTATTTTACTGAGTTTAATTCAAGGATCATTTTACTTTAGGGTCTCAATGGACTTCACATTCGACTTTTGAGCCCTTTATATACATATTAATTTTATTGATACAGAAGTGCGAGTTTTATTCAATTAAAATTTGAAAATTGCGTATATATTCTGCGTGTTCTGAGTTAAGGAAAACAGCGAGTACATGCACATTTATGCTAAGTATATTCCGACTAATACACACCACGTATCACTTTGGTGCATACGTGATGATAGTGGAATGTGTTATGTATGAACGCTGCTTATATTTTCAGTGAACCTTTGATTTTATTCGCCACTGTAAGTAACGAAACCATCAGCATTTGCGTTTACGTACACGATAACGTGACTTAACTTAACCGAAATATCGGCCTTGAACTCGAGCTTATCGCATTTAATATTATCTCTGTCTGACATCTACTCCTGCGCTACAGTGGTCATTTACTATTAACGGTTTTTTCTGTTGTATTTAATTTTATAACTGTCGCCATTACCAGGGTATCTGAAATGCGTTACAACGGACAAACGAAATGGAGGAAAATTCCGGTGGACATGGTCGCGATTGATTGGTTTTATGACTCCGTACAGCTAACCAATAAAACACGTGAATCATATAAATTAATTTAAGATTGTTCATTTTACCGTTTTGTAATTTTCTCTAAAATTAATGAAGACCATTTTTGCACATATTGTTAAAACAGGGAACGAAGATATATTTTAATTTTTAATATTAGCAAATATATTAAAGGACAGAAATTAATAATTCAGAATTTATGTATACCCACACTTTTCATTTTTACCGACCAATCGTTGGTACGAATTACAGTAATCAGTTTACAGTCATGAATTAAGTCAATGAAGCACGCTGAAAAAATCCACTCAAACACAGAGAAATTACTGTCTTTTATGGGGCCCGGAAGTTGATAACCGCCTTCACAAAAGTCTCCAGCTTGCCCCTATCCTGATCTAGGACAATCTGTTATATACCTTCAAAGACATTCGCATATATTTTGTTCTACACAATCAGCCCATCTTAACACTTCAATTCGATCATATAAATAATACTTGACAAGAAGCAGGGATGTCAGTTACGAAAGCCCTCAGTGTCCTTCCTTCTCACCCCTCGTGTCACGTCATCCTCCGTGGCCCCAAATATCTTTCTGTATTTCTCCATCTAGGGCGTTCCGAAGGATTCTTACAAGAACAGGGCCATGCTTCAAATTTCGTAACTTTCTGTTGTTTTACCGCGAGGAGCTACCAGCCCACCGCCCGCCCACGCAGCTAGACGATCACTTATTTAATATATTCGAGTAAACTTCCATGTCTGGAAGCTGTTTGTCTCCATCCGCAGTCCAACCCGTGGACACGGCATGCCGTGGCGACAGGGGACCTACACATTTAAACATTTTAGAGCAACGAAATGTCGTGGACTATCCATACAATGTGATTTAATAACATTATATATCGTTAAAGAATATCTGTATGTCCATCCTTTTGAGATATCATTCGAGACGGAAGAAGAAATCAAGCGCGGAAAAGTCCACAACTCAATTACTTGAGAGAAAGAATTTGGACGAACCGCGAAGATCGAAGTCACAAATGAATTTACGAGTGCGGATGGACAGTCATGTGTGGAATGTAAACGTTGGCCAAGGGGAAGAAATCTTGATACAAGAACGCACCCTGTAGAAGTCTTTTGGTATGCCGAAGTACCATTTATCTCGATACAAAAAATATTTGGAATGAATAACCGTTTCCAGAACAGGCCTGCCAATAGCGTTATGTTATAAGTATGAACACATCGTTAAGAGGATTTTGAATCAAAACACATCCATTAGTGTGTTCAAGGTCATATATTCGTGCTATAAGACAGGAAATGGAATGACGCACTGCAATAACAGCAGCGCCACCGCGGGTTAGGTTATTATTTGTGTCCAATCTGCACTAAAAGAAGAAAAGACGTTACAAAATACTCTAATTGTATGAAGAATGCCACAAATCTGCGTATTATTTTGGGTTCATTGACGCAAATACTGTCAAAATTGTAAATTTACATTTAATACCCATTCGTCTAATATATAGGTAGCCCTCGATTTACGTCGGGGTGTTCCTGGACGAACCGGCGTAAACGGAATTGGCGTAAATTGAAACTCTTTTATAATTTAAATCAATGGGAAGTCAATGACATGCGTTCACAGCACCCAAACATTGGCGAGTAATATAATGGCATTGCATTTAAAGCCCTGAAATACGTAAATAAAATAAAGGGAATTTTAAAAAAAATATATTATATACACTTACAATCGGCAATTCGTTTGTCCCCGCGAGTGACTGCGATCTCTGCTGTTATGCGATAGTTGCATTCATGTACGACGCTGACCTATAGAAAATCGCGTAGTAAAAATAACCCCGGTACCTCCGCAGAGATTAAATTAGTCCTTTGAAAGTTTAAAGCGCCAGGAATGCAATTGCATAAGAGCAAACTCATATATGCAAAAGATTGCATTTCACAAACAGCTTTTACCGATTCATCGATCTCATTGGAGCAAATTCGCGTTAACGAAACATAAGTAATTGCAGAGATGACTGTGTTTATAATTTTTATTCAAAATCAGCATTGTAAGAATTACGATTTAATATAAGAATCAGTACGAGATACATTGTAAAATATTATAAATAATATTGAAATATATTATTTTCACTTTTTGACCTTTTGGTTTCAAAATCGGCGTTATCCTGAATCGGCGCAAATCGAGGGCTACCTGTATTGTTAAAAATGCCACTGAAGTCGAAACAAATTTAAAAAGATGTGGTGTAAGGATACAATTTAGTGACACTTGTCATATCCTACTACGAGTGGTATGTCTTCCTCACGGGCCTCACTGGTCCTGGAGGAGCTGGCTACAGGGTGCATTACATCTGCAGCAGCTGCTCCTGAAATGGCAGATTTGACAGGTGAACTGGAGGTCTGAACCTGATCCCAGGCCACTTTGGTGTATAAAGGAGCAATGGAGCACTCATTAGGTCATGCACAGGTAATTGTAATGGGTGGAAATTTAACTTCACTAACAAAAGTGTGAAAGGGAGTCGAACCCGTTTAATTTTGTTTTAAGTCTGGTGCACGTAAAGGCTTTAAATCGTAACTTTTGAGTCAACTGCTGAAGAGACAGGGTCCTTGACCTCTCCTTAGAACTATTAAAAGACAGGCAGTATTTCCGACCATAATTATGCGCCGTGGACATTGCTGAGATGCGTTTCATGTGCTGTCTCTGTAAAACCATTGGAGTACCAGTGTTGAAGAAAATCATAAAATGAGAGTAACGTTCAAGTAGGAATTCTCGCCGGAGTCACCACAAGTTGAAGTAGTGAAGTCTTACGACACTACTGCTTTACGACGTAATGTTCTTTACTAGTGACCCTTGCATGTTCCATAGAGCATGTATCGAAGATGCACGACCACTGCCAGAAATCTTACTCAAAACGATGTTTGAGGAGTTAATTATCGTAGCTGCTCACATGTTAAGAGAGTTTAAGGACCATCAGAACCAAATTCTCCGTCAGCTGATGAGCGGTGGTTTTACTGAGTCAGAATCTCTCAAGGCTGGAAAATAAATAGAACAATATAATCTTACGATGACGATTAAAATTTTTGCAGCTCCTTTGTCAAGTTTACATATTTTTTTAAAATCTACTTAGGGTGTATTTTCTATAAATTACAAACGTAAAGTTACTAGACGCCACAATATTTCTTTAATGTTAAACGAAGCTTACATTAAAGGCTGTACCTCTAAAAAAATCTACAGTACTAAGTTCATATTTTTAGGAGAAGCGTTTTTTATAGTTCACGTAGCCAGACATTTTGAAGTGAATTGGTGAGAGGTTAAAAGGGCTGCCATAGGAGGGAACCTTCCATTAGGATGATTCACTAAACGAAGAAGAGTCTGTAATTGAACACAATACATCAGCTTCCGCCCTACGTTGATGACGTACGACGGACGAAGAAGCGGAAAGGGATAAGAAACACTCTCAGATCTTAGTGAATAGATTTGTCGATAAGTACACGTAGAAAAACAAAAGATTATGTCATCTGTAGAGCAAAGATTGATTTCTGTACATGTCGGTATGTGATAAATTCTTTAAAAATATACAAACAAGAGTAAAATTACATTCGTCTAAATTACCTGTCATTTATTGAGCCCGAAGTTCATTACCGTGTACACAAGACTATCACCGGTCGCTACGAACACTGGGCCTGATGAATCCTGACCTTACTTTCCCTCCCTGTTATCTCAACGATCGGTTTAATATTATCTTAAGAAGATATGGCTTCCCTTCAAGTTTCCCAACTAAAATTCTATATTCACTGTCAATCGCTCTCATACATGCTGTATGACCCATTTATCACATCCTCTATGACTTAAATAAATATAGTTCTTTGGACATTTGCTATCGTCTAATAAAATATAAAACGACGTTTCGGAGATGAGACTCTATCTCCGAAACGTCGTTTTATATTTTATTAGACGATAGCAAATGTCCAAAGAACTATTTATTTAAATAACTCACCATCGTCACGAACTTTTAGATCGTCTATGACTTAATCACGATAATTTCATCTGGTAAATAACACAAGTATGGAGATCCTCCTCATGTAGTTTGCTCCAGCCTTTTGAAGTTACAGCCGTCTTCCGTCCGTCTGTCCGTTCAAACACTCTCCTCAGCACTTTGTGCATCACACACACACTGAATCAGTTTTCTTCATTTGGGGTAACATGTGAAGATTCATCTCCTTGCAAAATAAAGGGTAAATGCTATAGGCCGAGTTCTGTATATTTTGCTCTTATGTTTTTAGATAGACAGCTGGAAGATTGGATTCCAGTAATCATTCCCCGAATTTAACCTATTCTTTTAATTTTTCGTGAGTGCAGTTTTGATTCGTTACACGCATCCCCAAATATTTGTACGTTATCATATTCAAAGTGTTAAGAAACATACTTATATCAAGATCACAAAGTGTAAATAATTGAAGTCACTTTTCTGACCAAACTTTCTCTCTTCTTTGACCACAAAACACCCAACCTGTCAGGTCGCTGGGGTTAGTGACCGAGTGCATTCTTGAAATATTTCTTTAGTATGAGACTTCTGCAAAATTCCCACAGGGAAAGGATGGGTCTTCCTCGAATAATGACTCGGAGGTCACGCAGACGTGTTGCTGGCAAGACACAGGATATTGAGGACGAAGGACGCAGAGCACGCGAAATCTTAATCATGGATACTGACGTGTGCAGACGCGGGCAGGAAATCTTTCCTCAGACGTGAACATTTTTCGGCTCAGATAAAGAATTAAATAAAAGCAAGTATGTAGGAATACAACAAAAATTTAATCATCAGAAAAGTTTGTAACGCACCGAAAGCAGACCAACAAATAATTTTGAAATGACTAGATCTAAGCCCCCTTGAAATTATAGTAAAAACAATAGATTCCGTCACTGTGAATTTTGGAGAATAATAAATTATGAAATTTTGGTAATGCTGCCTGCTTTACACGACACTGAATATTAAACAAATACAATTAAATCAATATTTTGCCCGCTTTTGTATGGCCGTGAAATGCCGTGTCTTATTTTGAAGAAAGAATATAGATTTTTTAAAAAAATTGAAAACAGAGCAAACCTAGCCAGTAAAATATCTGGAGCAAAGTTTAATAAAGTAATTCGGAATTTAAGATAGGCCAATACATAACCAGGGCTTTGTAATTCATGCAGACTAGAATGTTAAATCTGAGTTCGAATATAGTAGGTCTGGCGGCTGATGAGTGCTCGTCGCCGACAAGATGGGGGCAGCAAGGACCTCCGAAACGTCTGTAAACCTCTACCAGACTACACGGCTTTACAATCTAGAAGGCAGCCATCTTTGACTTAGAGAATAGTGGTCTCGTCTTGCGAGTGTTGTGGGAGGAATAAGAAATGTCTATGAAATTCAAGTACGCAACTTAACAGAGACAACATGAAAAACCCAGAAGTAGATGGCAGGATTATATTAAGCTAAATCGTGCAAAAATCACAACAGTGGGAGAAATATG
>NW_019059545.1:159498-174044 GCF_000696155.1 Zootermopsis nevadensis | reverse complement strand
GCCTCAGAAATTTACTGATGTTATAGAGGCACTTTCTGCTTCCATCATCAGGACGATAATCTTACAACTTATAAAGCTTCAGGGTATGCATATTAGACGGCATTTTACTTTATATCTCTTTCTTTTTACCCTTTTGGGACGCTGTTTCCACTTCTGTTTCTTGCTGCTGGTTACATCATTGGAGATTCACGTGGGTCCCTCAGGCCCAAGAATTTTTTCACGTCGTACGCGAAGCCAGTCACCTGCGTTTCGGGACACCTAGGTGTGATATGATCTTGTAATGTTTTCTGAGGCATTTAGAATTAAATTAAATAAAGAAAAATTTCCACTTGAATCATCTATGTTTGCAGTTTGTATTGTAACAGATGGTGGAATTTACCATTTGGGAATGTACATTTTGTTTAAATAGACTACAGGTGTTAATATTGACTCATTATTACTCATATTGATTCGTACATGACAGCTAAATAATATATTTAATTGCTTTTAGAAGAAGAGATATTTGTCACATTGAACACAACAGAAGAGACAAAACGGTGTTGTGTCTCTACTGCCCTCCCTTGTGACTTAACAAAGGCACGCTCAGACATTCTGTTAGAGTGAACCAAGCAACTAAATAACCTCCGAGGTTATGGACTCGGCTCAACTGGCACAGGAATCTCCCCACCGTCAGATAAAGGATGATGAGTGTGGTGGGACATGTAGCACGCAGGAGAAGAAAACACACCTCTTCGAAGACGTATACAGAGGCGAGAGGACAGTATTGGTCGCCTTACGAGCACAGGATTACAATAGCAACTACGAACATCACAATCATATCATTGCTCGAACGCAGATGTGTAAATGTTAATATTTAAAATGCATTAGCAGAGTACTAGCATTGATACAGCGGTAATATTAGACAAATGCTTATATTTGCCATCAATTTATTCATCTAAAGCTTTCCATAGGTCTGATAATTCCATATCTATCGTTAAATATTATGGAAATAATAATAAAAATTATTATTATTTCATTTATTCACCATTTTACAGGGTATTTACTTCCATGTACCTTGCCCCTGAGGTACATAGTGCAGCAGCTATTTTCGAAATATATTTTGTTTTTAATACGTGTTACATGTATTATATAGTTTTATTGTTAGAGATGACTACATATTTTACGACAGCGTCTTTCGAGTGATGTATGAAGATCCTAAAATGGCAGTTTTCTGCAGTTCCCTGATGTGTTCGCCCGGAATGTTGGCCAAATATTTTCTAAGTGACTTGGAGACAGTTCCAATTGCTCCTATAATTATTGAAATTATTATCATCATCGTCCATGAACTCAGCATCTACACCGAGACTGGATCTCAGGACCCAATGGTTTAATATCTCAGCCCCTGTAATCTGATGTACTGGAATCATCTTCGTCGGGACACGAAGTCATGACATTTTTCTCCGGAGTTTGGTCCACTCCGTGTTCTCTTTCTGGTCTGAAGGAATAAGCATGCCATGTTTGGTACAAATCGGTTTATCAGTTCTATAGCTAGAAGTGAAAATACACACACCCACAATTTTAGTGTTACGGATTTTGGAACGTGCAAGAATGGAGTACGTTTCCGGGGCGGCCTATGATGTAAGCAGACCGCAATGAAATTACCAAAGGCCTGAGAACCCAAGGCTCTGATCGGCGACACCAAGTTTTCGAGTCCCAACACTGATTGATCGATTTTTGTCTCGCCTGCACCAGATGTAGAGCAATGTCCGTGTTATAGACGAATACGTCTTACTGTGGGCTCGGCTTCCTGGTGTAGCCACTGGAGTGTAGAACTGGTTAATTTTCTGTAACGTGTCAAATCTAAAAGCATAAGATGCACTAACTCTCTTGTCTTGTACTTAGGAAGAATTTAAGTAATGTTGGCATTGAAAAGAAATGACATTATTAATTTAGACTTAACTGTCGATAACTTCTATATAAAATTCCTGATATATCTTTCACAAATTTTCCTCTTATTTTATACGTTATATTTGCTTAACTTCTGGCGTGCATACATCTGACAGATGTTGTTGTGAATGTTTCGTGTTTTAAAATATCTGCGTCCGTTCAGAGTTTTGGAAGTCCACTCAGACTGCAGTTCCCGTCTCAGAAGTTCGCAGTGTTTGTAGCTTTGGACGTCTGAATTTATGCTTTCAATTGCATAAGCTTGAAATTGTTTTAAGATGATTGGCTAGCATCAGTTTATCTTGCAGACTGTCGTAAATAATCATAATCTGTTCGGTGATAAAGTTCCCTAGGAATGTTTGCTTATAGTTGAACGATAAATGATTTTAGTTACAATGATTTAACAGTCAGCAGTCAACAGTGAACTGATCTAGGTACCCACCAGTCCAGTGCACACTAATATCATTTCTGTGAGGGTTTTTTCTATTTTAATAATATCTTTGTATTTAGTGATTAATTAACATGGCATATGATTAAAGTAAAAAGTACTTACTTTCACAGAAGAGGGTATTAAATTTGCTGCAAAAAAAGCCTTTCTGAAATTAATCTTAACAAGGTTTAAGTAGGGACGTGGTATTTCTTTTGGTATAGATTTGAAGTAAAATTTGAGTACGCCAAAGAATATATGGAACAGTAAATTAATGGTTGAAGTATGCGTTGAGAAGTTAGACAGTTGAAATGTTTATGAAGAGCTTTGTAGGAAGTGAACTACATTTAATAAGAAATAAGTATTCGTAAATTTCATGCAGTGGAACTAACTTGTAAGAAGTGTCAAGGGATATACCACACTAGGCATAATTAAAGATTATAACACGCAGAAAGAAGTAAAAACTTTCCCTGTAACTAGAATAACTTGTTACTAAGGAAAATCATGGTTGACAGAAGAAATATGCAAACAGACGTGACAGATACTGAAATGAAGTCTCAGGCCGGGACCGATCAGTTGAATGCTAATGATGGCGTTAACTTATGAAAATCTTGAAGTTGCAAAACGTGAAGTCTGAGGATGCACGCATGCTCCAAAGTTTGTGTTCAGTGTTAATGCCAAGCTTGTTGTTTCAAGTGCGTTCCTCTGCTCGGCTAATTCGAAGCAGACCTGTCAACACACGTGTTGTGTTCGGTGCGAAAATAATTGCTTTATTCTATGTAGTTACATGTGTTACTAACACCATCTCATTGAATCATCTATTACGTATTTACTACATGAATGCTTACATAATTGCATATGTTTCATTGAGGGCGTGTGTAAATACGACGTCAGTAAGCGTTCGACTTCATCCTTCTGCAAATGTTTACTTTGAGTCTGCCCTTTCATTAAAAGCCTTCGGTCTTATAATGGCAAATCAATACTTCAGTATCCAAAGTTCCTTTTGAAACAAAATGCTCTGGACAAGATTCCATGGTATTGTATTGTATATGGTATTAAATTCTTTTCGCTATATTTATTAGGAATTTTGTGCCATTCAGGATTTAAACGTTCAAGTGACACTAATTACCTTCCTGAACTTGAGACACATTCGGGAGTAAATTTACGAGTTAGCTGTGAGATTTTTCTTTCAAATTAAAATGTATCAACTGTATAATTAGGTTTGCAGTAACGTAGAAAACACAAGATTGGTAATTGCAATTCATGACTTCTTGTAGAAGTAAACTGCTTCTTTTATTCTGTATGTGCTTGATTGATTAAATAATAAATTAATTTTTTCACACCACTCATCTACCAGTTAATTACCCACTGAGGCGAAGAGCGTGGAACACACAACAGAATATAAGTCAGTGAATTCCGAAGAAATAAATGCAAAAACTTCCATAAGTAAGAACAGTCTATATAAAACAAGTACAGAAACTGACAAACATATTCGAACACGTAGACGAAGTTTCATTTGCACAAAGTGTTCGTCTGTAGATGGCTGTCTTCTGAATTGTTTCACCGTGTAGTTTCTTAGATGTTTACTGACGTTTCAATGGTCCTTGCTGCCTCCATCATCACGGCTTATCGCAGCAAGGACCTCTGAAACGTCGGTAAACTTCTACGAGACTACACGGCGCTACAACCCAGAAGACAGCCATCTTGTTCGGACTCACCGCCGTTGAAACGTCGAATCATTTTTGTCTGTGCTCCATGGAACAGGTTCTTAAATCGGCTGTTGGTAGGGAAAAGGTCACACCTTCCAGTGCCGGACACATCACGAGGAGATCAGAACGTCACAGTCTCACCTGCGGAAATCGCAAGAACTAATTCAGGTGCAGACACGGGGATTCCTTCCAGGACGAAGGCATCGGTTAGCAAGCAGTGAGTCATAAATAAGTCCACACCCGGCGGGCACTTCCTTCCGATCCTGGACACAGCAAAGTTTGTCCTGTCATAAAGCTCAGGTGTGTTTTCGTAATTCATGAGTTCTTTTTGAAAAGATACTTTTCGCGTGTTAATGAACGCAACTGATATCGAGGTAAGGTTTATTAGCGGTCGAATTTGATCCACACAAAAACGGACGTTTCCATGGTATTCATAGTTATGGAATCGTACCCCCGTTCTCTTTCACAACTTGTAAGCCACGAAGGGGATGTGGATGGATCGTGGTAGAGCTTAGAATTTTGATTTTCGGATATTGCGGAAGATCTTCTCTTATTAATAATTTATTATATTTTATTTCTGAGAAGTGTCATCTGTTAAAATAGTTCTTTGTTAGCTGCAGATGCAACACACAACACTTAACCTATAAGTAGACCATTATTTTTACGCCGGTCTTGTTGATTATTTTATCCTGAACGACAGAAGAGCTATAATGTGACCACTTCTGTGTTCGTTAATCTGCATGCCAAATTCCTGAATGCTCTACGTTAGGAAGAGTTGTTGGATCACATGAAACGTTAGCGTGCGTGTGTGCATGACAGTTCCAAGTGTCTTGCCGAAATTAACCCAACTTGTGAACATGCTAGCGTCATAGTTAGCAGACTATTTATAAGCTGCTAAAATTGAAACTTAAAGAATTCCGTCTTCTGGGTTGTTGCGCTGTGTAGTCTGGCCGATATTTACCAACGTTTCTGAGGACGGAGGCAGTATGACCTCAGAAACGTTGGTAAATATCGGCCAGACTACACAGCGCAACAACCCAGAAGACAGAAATCTTCATATTTATCGCCCTGATGAAGGAGGCAGTATGACCTCTGAAACGTTGGTTAACATCGACCAGACTACACAGCGCAACAACCCAGAAGACGGAAATCTTCATACTTATCGCCCTGATGAAGGAGGCAGTATGACCTCTGAAACGTTGGTTAACATCGACCAGACTACACAGCGCAACAACCCAGAAGACGGAAATCTTCATACTTATCGCCCTGATGACGGAGGCAGTATGACCTCTGAAACGTTGGTAAACATCGACCAGACTACACAGCGCAACAACCCAGAAGACGGAAATCTTCATACTCACCGCTGTGAAAACCTCAAATCCTACTTAAAAACTTAACTTTGTTAGTGTGATTGTAGAAAGAAAATGATTTTTTCCTGTTTGCTTCTTGTGACAGTATTGAACAGGAATAAATCTAAAATAATATGACAGGACTATGTTAAATTCAGATACTTTTTACAAATGGTTATATTATAGTATGATGAAGGCTAATGGGTTGAATGTCTACTTTGAGTGACGTCATTACGTAGTTTTCAGCGCAAATACGAAGTGAGAACAAATAAAATCTGAAATTAAAGTGATAAATAATTGCCTACTTTTAAGGATTTCTTAGTATCAAGAGAAAATTCTTTCTGAAGAATTAAATCAGTAATAGTTTTTAATAATAAATATTCTTCCGAATGTGAAATGTTTTAATTTTTTTTTAGAGCTATAAAGATCACTTCAGTCGTCAGACTCTTAATTCATTATTAATTGTATTATATCAATGATGCATGGATTATAAATGTCGTGGAATTACGTGCATTTTGCAGTGAGCGTTATTTAAAATATATGTCACATAAGCCCGCGAGGTGACTGTGGAATTTACTGGTTAGTATTTTGAGGTTTTCCTTCATAAATTTGCTTGTATTCTGTCGTGGCAATAAATAACTTCGCGTTCATTCTTGCCAGTCATATTGTAGTTGAAGCAAAGGAATGAGAAATCGATGCTGCATTAACTAATTTCCTATTCTGCTTCGAGCCGAGAGTGAGCCACATGGTTCGTACGACCGCTCGCGAGATGTGACCGGAATGCAGTGCATAGGACGCCGCTCGACGCCTTTAATATGGGACTAACCTCCCCTTGCTCCCGACACAGTATTTAATTTAATGGAATTAGCCTATTTACTTTTACAGCTGCATTTATACTACAAAATTTCTTCTATTACAACAATTTCTCATTGAACTTCGAATGTTACGGTAGACGTAATTTGTGTTAAGAATGTTTTAACCTTGACAGAATCACGTGTTTATACCAGACTCTCATGAGCATTTTGTGTTGTAAGTTAACTGTGAACAGAAAATGCCAGAAAAACAGACATTTCGAATAAATGCCTAAAACAATTTGAATTTGCTAATTACATTTTTCATAGGTTGGTTAATAAGTCCTTTGAAAGTGTTACAAAGTTCAAATACTTGGGTACAACAAACAACAAATCAAAATAATACTCGTGAGGAAATTAGGAGGAGACTAAATTCCGGAAATGCTTGCTACTTTTCAGTTCAAAATATTTTGTCTTCCCGTATGATTTCTAAGAACCTGAATATTAAAGTATACAAAACAATAATTTTTCCTGATGTTTCGTATGGGTGCGAAACAAAGTCTCTCACTCAGAGGGAGGAACACAGATTGCAGGTGTTTCAGAATAGGGTGTTGAGGAGGTTATTTGGGCCTAGGAGAAAAGATGATGGGGTATAGAGAAAAATACATAATGATGAGCTTAAAAATCTGTACTTCTCCCCCAGTATTGTCAGGGTGATTAAGTCGAGAAGAATTAATGGGCTGGGCATGTAGCGCGCATGGATGGGACAAGAGGTGTGCACCGGTTATTGGTCGGGAAGCCTGAGGGGAACAGACCGCTGGGGAGACCTAGACGTAGATGGGAGGATAATCTCAGGCGGGATCTATGGGAGATAGGAGTTGAAGGAGACTGGATTTTGTTGGCCCAGGACAGGGTCCGGTGGAGGGCTTTGGTTAATTCGGTGATGAACCTTTGGTTTCTGTAAGCCATCTAGTTAGTTAGTTAATTAATTAAATTTTTTAGGTACGTGAACAAATTTCCCAACTTTTTTCGACTCAGGCTGTCTTAGCAAATAATTGTTAATATGTGCGATGCGAATAGGATAATGAGAGGATAGCAGGTGTTAAGACTTAAATGAAAACGTAAACTTTTATTCCGATCCAGACCAAACAGTTTGTTTTTCTTTTTTTGAAAATCATCATTTTTTAAAATCAAGTCCTAGCTTTCATTTATTACACATAAATTTCACTGCAGACAGTCCTTTTTCACTGTATTATTTTTATTCTTAAAAAGTCTACTCTCCGTTCGCTTATTGAGCTTCAAGACTGAATTAATTCCCCACTGAACATGAACTCCATAGAAATAAGTAGTCCGGCGACGGATCTGCCATCCAAAATTTACTGTACCTCCCTCCATCTTCATATCCTATGGGGACCATTTCAACACAGATATTAAAATGAATTTCAACACTTTTCACATTTAGGTGTGAAAATTTCTAAGATAAATCACAAGAATTATGCCTACATTTGAAGTAGAATCTACAAAAACAGCTTTATGTTGAAGACAATGGTGAGAGACATAAAACATGTTTCACTTAGAACTTACAGATTTCCTAAACGCATTCTTTTATCATGTTCTCATATTCTCTGTGGCGTAATACAGGGAATGTACTTTGGCAATTGGGATCATTACGACTACCGTTTGCTAGGTGTTAAATAGGAACTAAATGGGGTCGTTTGACTACAAGTTCAGCGCAGTATTAACGGAAAACAAGGTTGGGTTAGGTTAGGTTAGGTCATGTTAGGTTAGTCAAAATGTCCCAGGTTGAGGTCAGGTCATTATCACAACACAAAAAGCAAAACAAGGGTTTAAACTGTCAATAAATACAAGTGTTCTTAAGATCGGACGGACTCATGGTCTGCTGCATAGTATGGGTTGCCCGAGTAGTGATGGCACCTAAATACGCGATGTGTAAGCCGAGAGAGGGGAGTTCAGTAGTAGTGGAGGTCGCACAGCCTCAGCTGCGGTGACGCACCGATCTAAATACAGCTAGGGCTACATACCAACTGAAGGTGACACCCCTCTAGCGCGTGCTTCGAACGAGTCCATCTCATACGACCAAAATCAGTCTTCTGCGCAAGTGCCAGCACTTCTCTCTCGTCCTCTAGAGCTGCTTCGTACTTTGTTATTCAAAGAATACAACGTTTCTTTTTTGTCACTGTTATACTAAACATTGTACTGCAGCAAACCACAAACATCAGTGTTGAGGGTAGAAGGCGATTCAAGCCTGTAAACACAGACTGTCAAATATTTGTCGCATTTTGGATAAGAGTCCAAAATGCCCTGATCACAACGGACCTTCCAATAGTACGAACGTTTAGAAGGTCATACCAAGGCCAAGAGCATAATTCCTGTAACCACTGAGAAGCGTAATTCCAACCTCACAAGGTTCAGTACCGTGTTCACCACAGCCCCTTAAAAACCAGCCCACTTTTAGACCATATTTTTAGGACCAAATGTAATATCTGCTTCCTTTCTATTCCTGTGTCACTCAAGCTGTCTCTTCAGCTTTTCCGACCAAACTCTTGTATGCATCTCTCACACATGCTACGTGCCTTTCCAGTTTCGTTGTCTTTTAATTAGATCATTCTAATACTGTCCAATTTCTTGTAGCGACACGTTGTGCAATTCTCTCGTCGTCTTCTTGTTTCGCCGCTCTTGGGTCCAAATATTATTGTGAGCGCGCTATCCTCCAATACCCACATATCAATATGAATCACCAACTTACACACACAGAACAACAACATTTACACCCACGAATTTTGTCTCTTACCTGCTTTATGAAGTGTGTTTTTCTTCTGGGTTGTAACTCTGTGTGGGCTTACAGGTGGACACCAACGTTTCGGAGAGGAACACTGACTCCATCTTCATCCCTGAAACATTTGTATCTGCCTACAAGTTCACATGGTGTTACAACCCAGAACACCACCATGAACATCTTTACCACCCTGTGAATCACAAATCTTATTCCAACATTTATCTTTTCGGCGCCACTACTAGGGACGAAACACAGATGCATGGTCCGAAACAGTCTCTGAATTTAATCTGCTCTCGATTCCTTCTCCAAATATTTATGTAGGTCTATAATATGTTAACTTTGCGCCAGAGCCATTTCAGTGTTGCACGTAACATCCGTTGACTCGTTATCAGGCATTTAATAATTGCACATATTGCACTCTTGTGCAATTTATACGAGGTCTCAGAAGTCGCAAGATTTATTCGAGTTTTGCCAAACAACATATGTGTCTATGGCACGTGAAGATAAGTGAAATCCAAAACAAAGTTTCCAGAATACGTGTCACGTGATGAATAACGAGCTGTTTCCAGTAAGAAGCGTCAAAGTTTAAATTAATGTTCACACATGGGGCGGGACTGGGGCGATAACGCTTCGCCTGTGCCGCTGGACCGACTCGAACTTACGGCTTTGAGGAAGTAATTCAACAACATCTGACTGTGGAGTAAAGAAATTGCATTTGGTAGACGTCGGGACAAACATTTAGTAGACAATATTATACTTCCGCAATTATGCAGACATCAACGGCAGAGCGCGTCTTTGCCCAGTTAAATTACGATGTTGTTCATAAATTTACAAATTCTCCTCAGATAAAGAGCAATCTTCTTTTTCCAGAATGAATGCCATTCTTATAAATAAAATTACTTTCAGTGACGTCGTGGCTATAGATTGATTAAAAGACAATATTTAACAACGCTGTATCAAGCAATACGGGATCATTAATAGTTGGGGATTATGTGAAGTATTTACTTTAAGGTTAAATAATTTTACAGTATGTGTGCTCAGTTGGTACTTTCTCGACAACGCTTTTCGATTATACCTGTCAGATTACGAACATTTGAATGATACACGACACTAAGTAACGTAATTATAATTGTCCTCGATGGTGCACAAACGACAATCTCCAGGTGACATTGCAGTTCTTGGAGAACTTAGCCCGTCTTTGTTGTCGGCGTATACGGGACAGCACAGCACAGAGAGTCGAGGGCAAACTACGTGTTTTGAGCTGGATTCGAAGTCAGTATCACAATACTGAAGCTACCAAAACTCACCCCCTTGTCCACGCCGAGACACAGAGGGCACTAGGAGTTCACAATAAATACAGTATGTTGGAGCTAGAGATGTCAATAAACAGACATTCCTCATCTCGGAATGAAATTAGATGTATTTAACCATTAGGCCGCAAGTTATGCAAAAAGACTCCAAGTTATAAATATCGACGTCTGCGTCTACACGGATGCACAGGAATTCGTAACCGAGGTAGTGCGATTAGTTTTATGGGGATTTGAAAAATACGTCGTTTACCAAGAAAGATTGTAAAATTATCAGAAACTGAGGGAACACATCATGACTGAAGCAGCACAGATTATCCGTAACGTGCTTTTAAGCATTTAGAGACAGGTTGAACATAGTTTGAACGTCCACAGAACGACAATGAACACACACTTACTTGTACTAACCAACAATAGCCGCCACGGTGGTCTAGCGGTCAGATCACTAGCCTTGTAAACGTGGGGTACCGGGTTCAATTCCCGGTAGTGCTCAGATTTATAACTTGTTTTGGGCAAGGCCGTGGTCTAGGCATCACGGAGTTTTCCTCCGGGGGCTTACCCGGTTTCTCCGTGGCATCCCAACAATTACTCCATTCACACACAGAAGAAGGCAATGGCAAACCACTTCTGATCATCTGCCAAGAACGTATATGAACATGTCCCAGTCCGAGAAAAGGATGGAAAGATCCTGTTCATATGGACCTGTCGTCAGACAGAACAAAAGAAAACAAAAATAAAAATGCAAAACACAGATTAACAATTATGCTTTTCGGGTAGTCTCCAATAGCATAACTTCGAATCAAATTCCAACGAGCCTTTAAATCATTCTCTGATTATTAATGCTCGCACGTGAACATCACAGAAGGTCAGGAGTAATGCGCTTAACGTTCCATCTCACGAATCTGGGCTTCGGTCACGTTGGCATTAGCCATCGTATGGAATTAGGAAGAAGGATTTTCAACAAACCTCAAATGCTTTCGGATTTAGTAAAAATCAAATAGTTCTTTGGACCACCGATAAATAGCAGCACGATCTCGACCGAAAGACGAGACAGACGGACCGACAGGATTGGCCCATATGATGTTCTTTAATTACGATAACTCTTAAGGATTTCGTCCTCAGTTTTAAAAACGGCGTTAACGATTGTACAGGGCAGGCCTACATTTTCCTTTGCGATCAGATTTTGTAAATGTTCATTTGTTAGACGTTTACGTTTTGCAGAGGTTAACCATAGCAGTTTCTTAGATGGCGTGTGTGTGTATATCCAGTGTCTGGAAGGTTCACTGGAACTGCTCCATCTTCTGGTGACGTAGCTCCTCCTCCAGATTTGAATACAGCTTAATTTGCGAGACGGAATAAACTTGTTCCTCATGTATCGTCGTTAATTTCCCAAATGGGTTCCTTACATGGGGACACTGTCGAACTTCAGCCTTATGGGGATACTGGACATTGATGTATTCAGGTCCCCTTTTGCCCTCAGGAACACCCAAATGAATTGCTGCTGCTCGTTTGGTTTCTGGTCGGCCTTTTTCGTTCATCTTCGGAGGCTGTAATAAATTTCTGTCATGTTGAAGAAATCAAAATCTGTAATTATTGGGGTCAAAGAGTCGATAGACGCGTTGTTAATTCCAAGATGTATTTTAGGCAACTTCACTGAAGTTTTATTGATATTCCAAATTCGTGTAATGGACAACTTTATATGTGAGGAAAATAAATGTTTAATGTAGTGTTTACAGTTCCTAAACACAAGAATTGCCTCATCTCTATTTACTATATTTTTGTTTATTTCAATGTCGGTGATTTGATATTCCAAGAGTGTAATATTGTAGCGCAATCGCTAATTACTCGTGGGTTCTTGTTGAAATCTAATTTATTTTATTACACGTCAGCACAACTAATTCTTATTTATTTTCAATTAATATTCTGTCGGTCTACAAGCCAAATGGAGTATTATCAAACGTCAAGAATAGCTCGACAGTCTGCCAGAAAAGTCTGCAGATAAATATACAAGGCTCAGAGCGGATTTTGGCGCCTGAGTATTGGTAGAAATCGAGTTTGGGTGAAGACTTTTTATGTTTATTGGAGACTGTGAAAAAAAATTAACTTATGATCGTTGAACAGCAGTTCCAGTGGTAGAATAATTATTTAAGAGGAAGAGATTACAGCCTCAAATTATGCAATGGAGCTACACTTCAGGTAAAGCATTAAGGAATGTGATATTAGAAGCCATAATTTTCGAACAGAATATGCAAATCACAAACTGTATCTAATCCCATTGTTCGAGTAACCGTCTTACTTACAGTTTCAGTTTAAACGTTTAAAAAAATTCACTATGATAATTAATAAAACTTAAGGTCAGCTCTTAAACAAATTGGGCAGTGGATTAAGATAAGAGTATTTTTCACATATGTGGTTCGCGCTGGAGGTGGTTCTGCGGAAGGGTTACCTGTAATGTGCGCCCACAGGATGAGTAACAGCTGCAGTTCATAAAAATTTTCATATTGGAACGAATGCGACACACGTGTTCTGAAGAGTAATGATTTTCATATTTATACATGAAACAGCATTAGATGACTGTATATGTATTCTTGTATCTCTACATGTCGTATCAATCAATTTACTGAAAGAAATTACAACATAAATATTTAATTAGTTTCTTTCCTCAGTTTTCAGCTACAAAATAAATTTAATAATTTACGAGCAAGATTTATTTTGCAAGTAGCCTGCAGAGGAAGGCCATGCATCTGGGGGCTACTCAGTGGGTCCGTTAGTGACCTCAGATTGCATAGACAGTCCCACCCCATCTCAACGGCAAAGAAGAATAATAATTTCTGATTAAGCTTTATCTTCATGTATCTTTCTTGTAAAACGAAAGAAATATATAAATTACAATGAATTTCTGTTAAAAGCAATCAACTTGTATTACAACTAGAATAGGCTAATACAACTACTTTAAGTTCGTTAGTAATACAACGTTGTTAAAGACCTTTTTGCCTTGTTATTGAATGTTGTAACAGGAATCGCATGGACTTTATAAGCGGTAACAGCGGAAGGAATAGCGTATCACGTCCGTGTATTATGATACAATCGCTGTAAAATAAATAGGCAATGGAATATTTTCAATTTACAAAGAGAGTTCACAAATGTCAGCCCTATAAATATAGACAGACCCCACTTCCTACTGCATATGTTGTATGTTATAGAAGCATGTAACTTGTGCAATATCACATTTTTTGAAGGATTCATAGGATATTCTAAGCTATAAAACGTTCCTTTGTGATCTTACGTAATAAGAAAATATTGGATACAAATTACAAAATAATTTACTAGACGTAACCTCAGAGATAAAGGAAAACAAAAGAACTTCTGTTTTGCTCACAGACGCACTGTTGTGGATTAAATCCATATATGGAATTGACAGTCCACTTCAACAGTAAACACGCAGGTGAGGTTTAATGTTCTCATGGAGGCTAGTATTAAGATGGCTGTCTTCCGGTTTGTTTCTTAGTTTAACCCAGCACATGTTTAGCGACGTTTCAGAGATTCTTACTATCTGTGGCATCAGGGCGATGCAGCTGTAACTGTATCTAAAGCAATTATAATTAAGAACAAAAATAAAATAAAATATTTCTTTTACTGGAACACCGCTACAGTTTTATGAGATTCTTATGAGCTCTAGGTCGACTACGAATGACTTTAACGCCTTCGACGTGGGGCTCTTGTTTTCGATAATACGCTGATACTCTATTCACCCGTTCAAAGCCATCTCGGTAGCAGTTCCCAGTTACCATGCTCTGTTGGTTCGGAAACACTGCGTCGTCCGCATTGATGCATTTCGTGGGAGTGAGCCTAAAGTTTAAGCTTCGTTTTGTATGCATACGCACTTTGGTGCGTTTTTGTTATACATTGAAGATACGTTTTTAACAACGCAACTAATAATCTCATTTCGTTTACTTTTCTTCACTCGTGGTAAAATAACTAAAAGTTGAGATGGCATCTGTCGTAGATCGTAGTGTCTAAGGGCGGTATCGCACTAGGATGCCAACGGGAGGCCATGGCGCAGCTGCCAGCATCTCGGCCAAACTCAATGCATTAATTTAGTAGTCATATATCGCACCTGGCATCCGTCTGGCAGCGCTTCCAACTTGGCATCGCTGCCAACCACGATGCCAAGTTCAAATGCTACTGGCATCGCTGCCACGGCCAACGCCAAATCAACATCACATGACAGTCTGGCCCGTCC
>NW_019059545.1:134637-146476 GCF_000696155.1 Zootermopsis nevadensis | reverse complement strand
TCCAGAATGCTGCTTTTGTCACAACGTCGTCTGTCTGCATGCCAAAATACAATCTTACGTTGCGCCCTAAAACCTAGTACTATAATTTTTTTAGATGTGACTCAGTGGGAATAACAGTTAAAAACTTCAGAGTTCTTTTTGTCAGTGGGGATAATAATTAAAATTTTCTAAGTTCTGTTTGTTAATTTTAAATATTTACGTGCTACCTAGTACGAAAAAAGTAAAGTTTTAAAGACAACTTTAATTATTGCCACATAATTAGCGATTCTTGTGTGACGAGTGGGCTACACATAATTGGATCGATCGAGTGATAGAACGTAAAAAAAAACAGTGTACGTGATATGGTTAGAGAAATTTATGTAATAGTGGCGATAACTGTAATATTAAGCAACGTTTAAGAATAGATTTAAAGGTTAAGATACTACAAGTTTCGCGCCTTATAGACCACAATTGCCCCGAAATATGTGTTAGAACCAGATCGACGTGTTGATTGCGAAGAACCGATAAGTCGGAAATTATAAAATTGCCATTTGGAACGACCAATAAGAGTCATATAACGAAGCAGTAAACGAAGCTTGTGAGCAGTTGGACCAAATGCATTGGCAGTCGGAGAGATTACGCACAAGAAAGATAGGTCCAGCTACCGCGAGCTTATCCTATGAAAATTTTCTAAGTTGATTAAGTTTGTCTGTTTGTTTCTCGGCTATACAACCCAGTTGTGGGTTTTCGCCGCCTCCTTTCGGAGGTTTCTTGGTCTTGGTGGTGCGTGAAGTAGTGAGTGACCAGCCCACTGACTCTGCACAATTTCTACTCACTCCTGATTTGACTGTCAGAGCCAAAGTAGATTAAGTACTCCTGATTATTTTACTTAGCTTTATAACGTATTTTCTAAAGAGTCTTGCATGTGAAGATATCGATTTACTTCAGTAACTACAGCTGTCAAAACGAAATTACAAACTTAATTTAATAGGATCTACCATTGCAGTCTGGCAGTAAGGATGTCATATATAAAACAAACGAGCCCCTAGTAACCACGATTCTTCCCGAATAGTTACGAAAATGAACGAAACTGAACGCCGGTAAATTCTCACGAAGTTTTCCTTCCTTCCTTTAATATTAGCCTCATTCTAGATTTGTGTTTCGTGTTGTCAGAAATGAGAATTTGGTAATAGAATCACAGCGATACGGTTTAAACATCTTAGTGAAGAAAATTCTGCAGCTATTTATAGTTTTCAACAGATTAATAACACAGAGTTTTCTGAGTTCCCTGTGTGATTTGAAATTCTGACGACAGTTGGAATGATAATGTTCTTTCTCCAGGTTCTAATGCCCTTAAGATTCGTACGGAGATATCAACAGTCCCTGAAGAGTCTACGAGTCAACACACCGACAGAACCCGAGGACAGCGCCATTTTACAAATTCCTTGATTTTGTCGATTTCTTCGTGAACCTCGGATTTTTATATTTTTGTTTCTCGTATTTTACTCCAAATATTTAGACTTCGTGTCTGCGAGTTTATATCAAATGAACAAACGTACTGAAATAGTCACTGTATCAATTCATTTTCATTTTTCAAGCTTTACTAAAACACAAGAAGTTTGTGTACAACTTCCGAGTTCAATTAATCTCCTACGCAATTCGGTTGTGACAGATGGGCTCTTTGTATATACCTACATGTCCATACCCCAAGCAAAAATAAACTCAAGATTCCAGTACTCGGATCTTTTAATATTAAAATCAGATTTAATAAATAGGCTTTTAGTGAAATAATCATTCTTATGTATTCGTCAAATTACTCTCTCTTTTCAACAAACTAAAAATGAAATTACATTAGCTAGTGGATAAGGACAGCTCATAGTACATTACTGCGTGCTTCCATTTTCTTATAAATATTTAGCAGAGTGAAATTAATTCCTTGAATAATACGAATCCAATGATGTAACATGCGATGCTAAATTCGCAGTTACGTGACTCCTTTTCAGGGGATCTTTATTTCCGTGTTCCAATAAGTGAGATTAACGACCTGACGATTCAAACTGCTGTGAACGACTGTTACGAAGTCTGAAACAACCAAATGAAGGCGCGGTGGCAAATTTCGTGAGTCGGGGGCATGTCCGTGTTGTGTTGCGTTAACGGTAACAACACTAAAGACGAAAACCACGCTCATCCTGTCCTGTGGTCGCGTGCTTAATGGGACGAAGTTTCAGGCTGCAAGTCCTCATGGGACTTTGGTATTCGTTTACGTCCTTCTGTCTTAGGCCCTGTTTTGGTTTGTTTGTAGCTTTGTTTGAAGACGCCTTATCAACTACGTAGATTATGTAGTGTCTAATAGGACAGTCATTATGAAATATTGAAGATTCTATTCCAGAATTTGCCCCGAGAATTTGGGAAAAACGACAAGACGTCTCCTAGTATAACCAGTTTCTGGCCGTATTCAGAATATTGTAAACAGTTGTGAACGTTAATCATCAGACGAAATATGGTGTAGCACCAAGCTTGTGACAACTGAATCATCACAATTAGAACTTCAACAGTTGATCGTGTTCACTTGAGAGCCTTATTTTTAGACCAGTCGTTCAGCTCTTCAGAACGAGCACTTAGCTTGAAATAGTAACGTGCTTTACGCGTGTTTGGAACCATCTTCGACCCATCTAAAGTGCACTGTTACGTATTTTTACCATCAGACATTTTTCAGTGCTGATGTGAGTGTCACATTTATCCGATTTGAAAGCCGTAGCATTTCACACCGTCAGCTGTAACGAACAGTGTCATCGCCTGTTTAATAGGAGACGCGTTGCTAACTAAACATGTTACCAGGTTAATCCTTTGACAGTCCATTATATTTTTATATATATATTTATCTTCAAAGTACAGAATGCATTACGACTGAAGCTGGTCAACATCTGAGGATGTGCTGCAGACGCTTACATGAGAGACAAAAATTGTAGTCGCTGAATGATTTAGAGTCGAGATCAACGTTAGCAAGTTCAAATAATGAGAACGTGACGTTTTATTAATTTTTCTCTCCTTAGCTTTAAATATTTGTATTTTTAAGTAACAGGTAATTCTGATGGCACGTGTTTCGAAATTATGGCAGACATCTGAATTAATAAGATGATAATATTGCGTCATATTGTGATGATTATAATTGTTTAATTTTAACCGTCTAATTAATATTTTAATATTTAATAAAATATTTTATTGTGATTAGATGGTTAAAATTAAACAATCTGAATTAATGTTAAATAGCAAGCAATAAAATAAAACATGGAGTAGGTTTCTAACAGGAGTTGAAACTATAATCAAGAATCGTTACGATGGCAACGAGATGCATCTCTTATGACCCGTCTCACGTAGATCCACAGTGAGGACGTTTATACAGCTTGCTGTACCCACCTCCGTCTTCGGTCCAGATATTCTGCTATGTGCCCTGTTCTTAGAAAGACCAAGTTTAACTAACACCCGTGCAGAACAGTAAACGTAATTATAAACCAGTTCTAAAAGGTTCTGATGATGGCGTAAGACATTTAAATGTACTTGCTTTCGGGCTTCGGTCATGGTCTGGCATTCAAAAACACACGACGGTTCGGAAACTGGATGTTTCCGTCATCAAGTAAAGTTAAGATGGATACTCAGTTCGGCCTCTCAAAAAGGCTACAGCAGTTAAAGAACTTGAGGTCAGGTTTTTTCAACGGGAGATAATAATAAATTGGGGGAAAATGTTTAAGAAGAGCTGAAACTAAGATAGAAAATGGGAGAAGAAATGCCTCAAATCAAACCTCATGACGAAAACAAGTCCAGTTTCCGAGACGTTAATGTGTGTGTGTTTCTTAATGCCAGACGATTATCGAAATCCAGAAACCCAGCAATTTTAAACCTTAATTATGATTTTGTATTTTAAATCGTCTCGTTTCTGAAAGGGAGACGAGAAGAAAAAGAGATACTGAACTGAATGGTTGCCAGATTTGTCCGAATTTAAATTGTTCTTGGCGAGCTTTCATGTTCTTAAGTTCTTCGTGAATGTAATATCGATATGTTGTTACTTTCAATCCCTGAACATTTAAACTTTGTCGCATTCTCAAACGATTTGTTATCTACAATTTCTTACACCAAGATTTTACATTATGAAAAGGTCTGTAGGTTTAGATCCAACATCAGTTCCTTGAAGCGATATTTTAACATTTTTGTGTGTGTCTAATGCTTTAGATTCTAAAAACGGTGGTTACATCTCACAAGAAAATGATATTCATTTTCCATTCACGCACTTGTAGGAAGCAAAATGTCGACGCTTTCGAGGTAGAGGTTGAGGGACATTTTCTTCTGTTGGTCTTGCATGACACATTTGACACTTCCTTGACACAAACAGAAAAATACGTTTAGAAGGAGAAGTTGGTAGCATGACAGCCTTTTCCTTATTAGAAGAAACTTCAAAATTTGCTGCATAGTACGCCCATGGGATATCTCTAGCTTGTGAACAAAAGGACATTGATTTGTAAAAAGTAGGTTGCTTTTAGTGTCCATTGGCCCCCTTGCCTTTCCAGTTTCTCCACCAGGGGTATCCAATATCCGTGATCTGGAACACAACTTTATTGAAGTGACATCGCTGTCCGGCCATGGTCAAGAGATTGCTGGCAATGGGCAGAGCTTACTTGTGCTTACGTAAGAATTTTCGTATCTTTGCCGCCATGTTCTTGAACATCCGATAAAATACAGATCAGACTTTGCGTCAAAACAACAGAGCGTTTTCATCTCTTAGAATTTCCGATTTCAAATATCAAATGAATTAATTCCAATAAGTCGGCTAATATGCTAACGAATATTTTCTTATAGCAGTTCAGTTGTTATAAATTGCGCGTGTCTAATTATTATAATTATTTCGACGCTTTTATTATGCATTTTTTCCTCCTGGAATCAGTATTGATAAGTCGTTTTAAGTAAACCGCCATCGGCCTAGTACGTTCTGTGTCTCAGGCACTGAACATCTTTCATTTCAAGGTCACGTTGTGGACATGTCCGATTTCCAAATCTGATTTTTATTTATTATATTTGCAACCTAATATGTTTCTCTATTAATGAGGTCTAAAATTTGAAGACTGTAAATGGCAATATCAGCATTGAATTTTACCCTTATTTCAAAGAACACATTTTACGTAGTCCTCTTTTCTTGCTGTCGCAGATAATTTTTAAGTAAGCGATCTCAATAATAACGCTGCCTTTGCAAAGTACTGCTGCCATTAGGAAGGTCTTAGAAATCCTTCTAAAGACGATAAAGAGATTAAAGGTGGCTTAAGAAAGGAAGGAGGAAAGGGGTGGATGCAAGTTAAACCATTCCCGTTGAATTTCAACGGGCCTTTACCCGCTAGTAATTTTGAATTCCTAGAACCATATATTTCAGCTGTAGTTCTGGATTTAGTAGGTCTGTTTGTGGTCCTTGCATCTCTTGGTATCTGTCAGAGTGTGGGGTCATTCTAGATTTCAGGGGAAATACTATTCGACAATTTTATGTGTTAAAGAACTTGCTTTATGAACAAATTCAGCTGAGGCAGAATTAGTTTGACGAATTCCTTTCCGTGTCTAGTCCTCTTAAACATCTGATTGACGATACCCAAGGTACCGCGTCTTCCTTGAGAAGCTTGTCGTCGCTCATATTGTCAAAGGCTGTTTCAAAAATAAACCGAAAATTTAATTAATGTGTTTACAAGAGCTCGTCGCTGGAATAAGTTAGCCCAGTTAAATCCAGTCCACGCCCGTATTGTTTAAGAACCATTTTAATATTATCCTCTCAACAACGTCTTCATTTCAGCACTGTGACAGCTGCAGGTATATCGATATTATTTAGGCAATTATTTATAGTCTGAAGTATGGTTAGGTCTACGCGACGTTTCGGATGACGGCTCTTTTAATGTGTAACGCTGTGTACACTAAATATGATTCGGACAGCGGACAGTGTCGAGAATAAAACGGTTGGATCTACAGCCTAATGTGTCAGCATCACAAATGTTAGACCATCTCTCAAAACTTTGTGCAAGAAGTTCCTACTCGTGTAATTGTCTCCGCCTGGTTTGGCGACCTCACTCTTCGGGTCATGTAGTCGTTCTTCTCGGCACTTCTGTTTCCAACTTTTTCAATTTATGCTTTCCTCAGACACAAATACAATTACAGCTTTCTGTTGTATATTTATATTTTCAGATAGGAGATGTGAAGGCAATATATTCTGAACTTAATGGTTTCAAGCGTTATTGGAGTCTAAGTCTGTTTCCAACTTCGCGAATGTGATTCAAATATTCAAGCGTTATTGGAGTCTAAGTCTGTTTTCAACTTCGCGAATGTGATTTAAATATGTTTCTGTCGTTCTCAATTATATTAAGTTTCCCATATGTTCAGATGATTTATTTTGTGATTCTCGCACTCAGTCTGGACGAAACGCATCAAATCAACTCTCCTTGCATAAATTGCAGATTCTCCCCATCACATTCTCTTGTTTCAAGAACGAACTGACATCTTAAACGCACAAAAATACAGTGCGGACGGCCAGACACGTACAAAGATTTTCACATCCCTGCTTCGAGGTTGACGGACGTCACGCGAGAAATCATGATGGGAGCCAAACGGCGGAGATTCAGCGTTGATGGTTATGGGCTCGCGAGGAGACGAGGGAGGCTTGTAAGACAAGGGAGGAGGGACAGATGTATCTGGGAGTTTCTGGAAGGCGCGTGGCACAAATCGATTTATTTTCGCCGTCGGATTTCGGGGTGGTTGGACACGTGCTTGTAGCAAATTCTTCAGGCGTCCGATGCCCTCGGACCAAATATTGGTCGCTATCCATTTAAGTCTCCCTCCCTCCCTTCCACCCCTCTGTCGCCGCGTTGTCTTCACTTCTGGGAAACTTGACGAAGACTTCTATTTAAATACGCCGGGTCATCTCCACGACGCACTATAATACCTACCGCATTTGACTTCATAAAACTGTAGAATTTTAAAGAGGAGTGTGTTTCGGTGGCTGGAAAGAAATGTTAAATTTAATATCATTCTGTTTCGTGATAAATGAAAACATTTGTGTGATAAGAGATAACGTAACGAACTAACGAAAATGCAAAATGCATGCACTCTGGATAAAGTTGATTGCAACTGTCACTTTCCGGCTCCGGACCGGAAGGACATGACTCAATGCCAAGCGCTTACAAGGCTTTCCGGATAAAACAGTGAAGCAGTTTCTGCTAGGAGCCAAGAAGCGACAGTTGCCTTCAACTTCATCAGTGAACGCACTGTAAATTTCAGCCCGGAGTAATGCCCCATTCACTGCGATCTAAATGGTAGAGTGGCGTGTTCGTGGAAGGAGTTTGTTCGAGTCATCCTATAGCTTGTGCTGGGTCTTTGTTCATGTCTCAAATCAGCTCTGTATTTCCTCAAGGGACGTTATTTTGTTAACAAATTTCCCTGCCCAGAAAAATTTGGTTATGAATTGTGAACAAATTATTCCATCTTCTGAATGACCAGTTATAGGTCAAACAGAGAAAATGTTTAGCAATAAGATGCTAATATTTACCTCCAGGTCAGTCTTGTAAGAATCCGAGCCCTTTTTTGGGGTCTCTGCATACCACCACATTAGAAAGGCAGCGCAGATTTGAAAAGCAAATGTACTTTCAACCCAAAGTACATTGGTGTTCATATGCATGACAACCGTTCGCTTCATTTCCTGTGCCAGAGACTCCTGTTGTCCGGCAGCCCTAAGTAACTTCTTATTTAAGTACCTACAACAAAGTTAGAACACGCACGCATATCATAACAGGTATGACGTGTTCCAGAATTCAGCTCTTACGTATGACTAATGACTGTCGGATTTCCAGCTCATTCGGTGAGAAACGCATTGCCGTCAGCGGGGTCTCTGTCTGAAGTTCCCGTTGTTATTGTCCAACTTCTGGACCGAAGTTGGAATATCTCGGAAAAGTTTCGGTGAAACTGTCGAATACAAAATTTTATAAAAATCCGTTCGGCCGTCCTCGGGTAAAGTGCAACGTCTTCGATTGACTGCAGATGAGGGGAGAATTGCCGATCTCCGGGGAAGATTTATTCGTCATTTTGCCCCCTTGTAAGCCGAAGTTTGAGAGTCGTATTTGTACATAATATTTAATTATATACGCGCCGATTTGTTGAGACGTTAAAGTTTGTTTGTGGTTGCAGTGTTCTGTTTTTGTTTCTGAATATTATTTTAATGGTCAGCGGATAAAATTCATTCTCTTTTCTTGCTGTATTTCTTCTCTGAGCGTCATGTAGTACACTGGCAGAAATATTAGAAAGTCATCCGGCCCGGCTGAGGACGATTTGGCCAGAGCCAGAATTTTATTTTCAAATATGTTATCCGCATCAAAACTAAAGTCCGACCTAGTTTTATTTCAGCCCGAATAAAGCCCGATCTGTTTAAAATCTGCCCGCAGTCATGTCATTAACATGTGTGTCGTTTAGTGCATAAATGCAGTAATTATTGAATGAATTATTTAACGAGAGTCTTAGAACATCTAAAGTTATTTTGGTGTTTTAGAAAGGGTACAGAGGTATCGAATTCCAAATCTGTGAGGTACTTTGTCTGAAAGTGTTTCTGGGAGGTGGTAGCTACAATAATGCCTCAGAAAATCAAGTCATTTGGGTTTGTTTCCGGAGACCGAGAGTGTTAAGAACATAAGATGAACGCAACTACGAATAACATTTCTTTTGAGAAAAATCAGTGGCTCGATAAAGTCTGAAATAGTGTCCTATAACGCTTGATTGCCATCATTTGAACCAGGCCAGCTCAGAACTATAACGCGTCGCCTGTCCAAGATTTCCGTCTGTGTTCTATCGTCCACTAGGTCTTCATTTCAGTTCGTATTTACTCTTTCAGTTGTGTTACCACTTAGCTAACCTATATGTATGAGAGTCTCGTAAGAATTGATAAACTGTATAAAAGGATTCGCCATCCATCCTATTATAAACTTCCTGTAACCAATTGGATTCATTGTAAATAGATGTCTTCAACCTTGGCTTATACATTTGTAACACGTGGCGTTGGCTTGTAACTCATAGCAGTTGCTTTAGTTACGTGTTTTCATGAACACTGAGTTCTGAAGTAAGTGCCATTATACACTCCGAAGTTACCTTAAGTACCACGCTTGATTTTAGTTACCATTATAACTACTTACCGCTTCATTATCTACCAGATTTTATCACTTTGCCGATGTGACCCACATCCTTGGCTTTTCTCACCTGCCTAAGTCGGCCGATGTGACCCACATCCTTGGCTTTTCTAACCTGCCTAAGTCGGCGGAAAATATATCCCCCTTCTTATTTTTCCCGACAGCTCGTTCGTGGGAGGTAAATTCCCTTCTTCAGTTCACCGAGAACATTCTTTGGATGTCCCCCCCTTATTTTTAAATACCGGATGTTTGTAAAATGTATATCCTCTCAGATTACGTACAGGTCTGTCGTGGGCGGTGCTTAACACGATCAAACATACTTCAAAACAAAAATTTGATCTCGGTAGCGTGGAATGCTAGTGCAGCGGTCTTGTAAACCTAAACCTCTTTTTCCATTGGACACAATACTTCCTTTATATCACAGGTTAACACGTGCGTTTGTTTCCTCCTTGAAGGCCAGAAATTACTTCGTTTATTGCATGAAGTGACGCTCTGTAAAAATGTAGTAAACACGGAAGAGATGAACAGTAGATGTGAGGAAATGGACCTTGCATTGTGTGTCTGAAAATCGATAGACGGCCCGAGAAAAATGATAACCCGTTACAGAACTAACAAATTAATCCTGAGAGAGCATCTGTTTACACATGCACAAAAATCTCTTATTATAACTTACAGTTCTTGGCTCGGATAACTATTTCCTTTCGGAAGTTTTTCTTCTGGCACTCCAGGTTAGTGCGTGTGTCTTAAAATAGATCACTTCCTTTTCTTTCGCGTACTTTTCAAATCGTTTTCTCGAAAGATCTTAACATTCCGCGTTGTTATGGTCAAAGCAATTGGAGAAGCGTCGGCAAACAAACCAAGATATCCGTGAACACGTGCATTGCAGCAAACTGAGCCAGGCTGTTAGCTCTTCAACGCTCGGACAAACCGACACGGTCCGCGATGTAGTCCAATCGCGTGTTCTAGTCCGACCGACATTCAATATCGCACGGTGACCTCCCTTGTCTGCCCCTTCCTGAATTATGCATGAGCGCCGGTCCCGCAGAACTTGTGCCGTAGACACCAGAGAGCCGAGTTACGGCCGTTTCGAGCCGTAGGAAAGGGTTATTTCTTCATATAAGTCGGCAAGTTACCCCAGCTCATGGCAGGCAGCAGCGAGGCGAACGAACTTCATAATTGATCGGTTTGTGATGGTGGCAGTTTCTCTTCTTGTGGTCTTAAACTACGCTTCTTTAGGAAAGTCCGCAACTTCTCCGAACGCTAAACATCAACCGTTCGGAAGACCCGAAAAGAAATAACTTGTGAGTTTCTCACGGTGGTGAGTTTGAAGCTGGTTGGCTTCTGGGTTGTTCTGCCGTGCAGCCTGGTAGAAGTTCGGCGACGTACGGCATGTGCTTACTGGCTTTTTCTCAGTCCCTACCGACCAGTGTCGACACATAGACCTATGTTCCCGCTATGTTACCTTCAACGTAAAAGGTACCAGATGTGTTATTAAATATTTACATCTGTTTTTACCCTCCTCTCTCCTTGTCTGTGGAGGCGTCTTTTGACCAGATCCCAGTTTCTCTCCGTAACACTTCGCGAAACTCGGTTTGGACTCAGTGTTTTGTCCTGCAGGAAGCAAGGGAGGGAGCCCTATATCCAGGGGGCTACTGTTTAATTCGGTGATAAGGTTATGTTTTGTTTCTTCGAGGTTATTGTGTGTATGAGTAATGCAGTGTTCTGTAGAATGTGGAGGAGAGTGTTAACTAAGAGTTGATGCCAGAAATGATGACTCCGGTGTTAGTCATTCGCTGTTTGTAATCTTGACGACTGATGTGACAGCGTTTGGAGCAGTTAGGAGTTTGGGCTGGATTATCTTCAGAATTTAGGAGCCTGGAAATCTATTTACACCCGAAATGTAATCTGGACATAATTACGCTGTGCTTAACGTCTCCGTCGGAAAATTATATTCATTATTTTATATTTATCATCTTGTACTGCTCACTTTTTTTTCGAAAACATGTACTTAAATTTCGAAAGAAAGAAAAACTTTAACAGATGGCCCCACTTAAGTGATCGGCCTGTAGATGTGAGGACAGAAATAGGTAATGAATTTAGAGTTCCAGAAAAGGATATAATTTCTTCACAAAGTTAACAACTATTAACTTCTAAATTCTGCTCTGTCTAGTCAGATGCTTTTGAATCACAAGTATCACACTAAACACACACGCACATTAATTATTCAACTGTTCTACAGTTCAAAACAGCGCGCAGCTTATATGAAAATAGTAAAATGAATTTGAATGCTGACTTATAACCAACGTTATAATTGTTTGCTTCCGGGCTGATTGCCAAGCTGTACCGACATATCAGCGCTTCCAAACTTCCTGAAAGCAACTCGTTTAATTTCACAGGCCACCTGAATTATCTAACAGTCGGGATTCGTGCCGATTCTCAATGCGGCAGTCACATACGTAATTTTGACGTAAACGATATATTTGATATCGTTTTAATTACATCTCCGACGCATTACTTTGGCTTGGGCAGTCTGTCCGCCCGTCCGTCCGTCCATGGCGCTGCATTACAACGAACACACAGCTCCATCTGCAATCCCATTTGGTTCAGATGTCGTTATGATTTATGACTGACCTATTTCGAAAAATTTGCTGTAATAATTGGTTCTGTTT
>NW_019059545.1:114640-126443 GCF_000696155.1 Zootermopsis nevadensis | reverse complement strand
TAGGGGTCTCGAAATGTTTCCGCGTCTAACCAATGAACACGTTCTCAAAAGGAAACTTCTGAACTTCTTTTTCCGATGTTATATTTCCCAACCAAAGTTTTCTGCAGAACTTTGGCTATTCGAGAAAGGTTCCTACATTTTATGTTCTTAAATATTGTTCCCATCTCCTCGTAGAATGTAGGATCAATGTCAGGGGCATTCCTACTTTATTTTCATTCTTCCTTCTTTGTCATGTTCTTAGTTTCGAAACTGCATGAAAGTGCTTTGGCAGATTCAGTCCGGACTCTAAATCAGTCAAGCCGGACGCCAGAGCAGACGCAGAGAGAGAGGGATTCTTCTCTTCGCCGCGACGTCCAGGTATGGGAGCTCGTTCTCTGCCTGTTCTCACTGCGTGTCGCTTAAGTTCACGAATAAATTTGTATTTTCTCCCATTTACAAAATAATAAAACGGGTTGGTTGGTTGGTACATGCTGTAATTTCGAAGAGGGGTTTCTGTTCCCTCAAATTTCTGCGCAGAGGAAGACTGATGTGCTCATAAATATTCTTCATTTCTTCTGCAACCTTGTATGCGCCAGTGTCGTAATTACAGGTTACTACAGTCCCACGTTCTGGGCTGCTTATGGTCGTTTAAGCTTCATTCAAATCGCACTGAAGGAAATGCATTCGAAAGAAGAAGTCAGTAAGCTAAAGGTTTTGAAAGTCATGTTGCCTTTAATTCATTTCCTCGAGTGCCACCAGTGATCAGTACTAGACGAATATTTCAGGATTCTGTAGTTTTATTGTTATTAATTTTACGACACTTATGTGTAGCACTGGAGATAAAATAAATAATACATGACTGAAACAATAAAACAGCGAAACCCGTGTTTCAAAATTGCCTTAAATCGTTAAACGTTGCGGGCAGAAAGTTACCTGACAATTTGTGGATACAAAAATACCAGGAGGATTTTGACAGTGCTGAGCATCTGACAAAACAACATTTTCTGAAGATACGTTTAAGGATTTATGAGCTCAGCTAACTAACTAATATGGCTACAAGTCTTGTTCCCATGATGTATTACATTTTTATATTTTTAGTTCGTGTCTAATGGCAAATTTCTTGAAGTCCCTGTGTTAAAAGACCAAATACATTGATCAATCGATGTGCAATCTGTTCAGTGATCATAACCTCAAATCTTTGCTTCTTTACTAGGCCATTGCCCAGACTATTAACACACATGCGTTGTTAAATCGCCCCGACAGGTGTATGTATACACTGAAACAAAATCATCTTATATTTAGAAGTAATTTAAGTGACAAAACTTAAGTAAAGTTTAGGTGGACGCTTTTAAATTACTCTGGCTTAAGAGTTAACATTGTCAACTCAGACTGTGCTCTTAATACTTTGCTTTGACGACAATGAAGCAACTGGTTGATGATCCTATACTTGGAGGAGAATTGTACCTAAAATGATTTCATTCAGTCGTCCCAGTTCTGATGGCTTCGTGGTCTGAGAGATCTTGCTGAACACAAACCAAAGGCACACAAATGGCTGTAACAAAGCGGTTCATAAACAGAGACGAGCTAAATGTTTTAAGGTGCATTAATTCTTCTTCTTCTTCTTCTTCTGTAATTTTAGAATTAATGGCAGCGCCAGCTAACACGCTAATGGATCTGTAATGTGTTTCGTAAAGTAACGAATCCGGAACTCCCCACATACTGTCATGCGCGGTATGCAGAATTATACGTCAGCCCCCCTGCAGATGGAGACCACAGGATAACGCGTTAGCTTCCTCTGGTTGCGGGAACGACGTAACATTCTAATGGTTCATTGCATTCGTGCCTCTCACAGCTAAGAAATGTAAGCTTATTAGTCACGAAGGAGTAAACTGAATTCTGTAGCCGCTGATGGGAACAAGATAAGAGGAAGATTTACAGAGGCGGTGTATTCTGAAGCACGGCACACCAGGCAGAGCATACAATTACTAAGCATGGCTTCATTTACCATGATTAAGTTACAGAAATATTCCCTCTTAAAACGAATTATGTATGTCAGTTCAATTTGTTTTTCTTCCGGTCTGCAATCTGAAATCTGTGATTGGACAGTGCAAAACTACAAATTTACTCGTTGTTTCTTGACGTAAGAGAAGAGAATGGATTGACGGTGTCCGCTAGAATGTTTGCACCCAGAAGCAGTTTCCCGAAAACATTTCTTACCCGCGGCTCACACTAATTTGTCAGAGACATAACAACGGTACACCACAAAATGTCGCCTCGAGAAATGGGGGTATGAAGCTCTAGATGATCATATTATGTACGTACATATAAATACTTGCCTCATAATAATGTAAAAGTAAAGAAAAGTTTGTCCCACTGTACGCCATGTAGGCGTTTCGGGTGAGTGGAGGTATAGCTCCTCTCTTCCTTGACCTCGGCACTAGATGGGGGTGAGTGGTCAGCATTACGCCCCGGCCGGCTTTACCCCCGGGAAAGGACCCCGGTATCCAACCTCATAATAATGTAGCACGTGAAAACAAAATATAACATTGTAGGCTTTGAGGTTTTTAAGGCGATGATTTTGAAGACGGCTGTCTTATGGGTTGTAGCGAATTCTAATTACGAAAAAATAAGGTATTTGCCTTTTACAAGTGTGAAGTGCGAATAAGGAATTTCTTATAAAAATTCGCGGCACACCATTTGCGGAAGAAAGCCAAGGAGGGAGGAAGTATAAGTTGGCTAGAAATAACTGCGCATCTAACATCGAACTTCATGCTTTATGTATTCCACCAATTTCATTATGGTAATTAAACCAAATAGTATGAGGTGGTCTGCCATGTAGCATGCATTAATGGGAATAAAAATATGTACACTAAAAAATTAGTCGGAAAACTTGAAGACGAGTATCTTTGTAAGACGTTAAAGTATATGACAAGATGTATTAAAATAAATAATAAACTAATATTGTTTGTTCGTGTGGAATGCATCCATTTAAATAAGGATAGCAACATGTGGCAAGGATTTTGTGAACACGATGACGAATCTTAAGATTGCATAAGAGGCAGAGAAATACTTGACCAGCTGGCCAACTACTAGCGTTTTAAGAGAAACTGCCTGTGTGCAGCTAGATGACTTTTCGTAGTACCAAGATTTGGATTCCACGCTGTTCATTTGTCAGTGTTTATCTGGTAACATCCGTCGAGTCCTGCTTCCATGGAAATGGATGCCACTAACGACGCAAAACCTGAATACGTAGCGATGAAGGCAAATTCATCGCGAAGCTTTGGTGACCGGAGTGAGTTAATCGTTTGAATTTCTTCTCGACTGAGGAAAACCAAAATTTGCTTCTGTATTTGTCACCGGGGAGATTCGAACTGGGTACTCCTTAGCAGGATAAAGATATTGTAATGCTAAAATATGACATTCGTTTTATTTTATTAAGTTGTGGTGTTCATTCAATTATCTTATATTCCTCTCACCGCCACCAAAATCAAAACTATAACAGGTTATTTAGCCAGGTTCTGATTCAGCTGCTATGAATCAGGGGTAATTCTATCCCACGTACTACATGATACATATTTCGTTAGATGCAATGTGAAGAATAAAATTAGAAACTAAAGCGTCTTGGTATAAATATATTTTTTATAATACACGATAAGACATGAAAAAGTTAATTTGGCGAGTGCTGGACAGACGGTACACAATGCCCCGTTAGGCGATACGTGAAGTCCCGCTTTGAAACTATCAAGGACGTCAGGAAAAGAAACTATTTTCCAATTTGTAAGATTTGAGGTTTTCACAGCGGTGAGTACGTATGAAGATTTCTGTCTTCTGGGTTGTTGCGCTGTGTAGTATGGTTGATGTTAACCGACGTTTCAGAGGTCATACTGCCTCCGTCATCAGAGTATGAAGATTTCTGTCTTCTGAGTTGTTGCGCTGTGTAGTCTGGTAGATGTTTACCAACGTTTCTGAGGTCATACTGCCTCCATCATCAGGGCGATGTTTTCCAATTTATTTTACTGAGTTAATTCCCATATCCAATTCAGATCTCAGATATGAATCTGAGACGGTCTCGGCTAATTACAAGGGGCGTAATGCTTCGTGCTCCTCAAAATCTGAAGTGATGTGTCTTACTTACTTCGTCCAATATGCCACTGAGCGTGGATCGGTTAGAAAATCCCACAAAATATTCATCAGCTCCCGAATTTTTGCATCGGTATGGAAACCGCTTACCCCGACTCAAGTCTTCAGTAGTTTTTTAAGTCACTTCAGGTAAGTGCTGGGATAGAATCCGTATGACAGCCTTAAACAGGCCACGACCATTCACCACTCACAGTGGTCTAGTGAAGCTGAAGTGTGTCGTTAAACAACACGAGGCTTACATTTGTCCGCTGTGATTTAAGTCGTTCCGTGTGCCTAAGCGTGTTGCAGAGGCACCCGAATGGCGAGCGTCGTAGTGTGCAGTCGTCCGACTGCTTCAGACTCCAATAAAAAGATACGATCCGGGTTGTGTGTTCGGCTTAAAGCCCGGAACGAGTCCCTTCCGAGATGGTAAGATCTTGTTCTCCCAGTTACAATGAAGCGAATTCCAGGACTGAACGGTGCACTAAATTAAAACGTTTATCCTTTTAAAATCCCGCACTTTGGAGTACGGAAGTAATGGTGTCTGCGAACTCCTAATTGGATGTTTATCATCCCTGGGAATGGGAGGACGGGGAAGGAATGGTGGCCTGGTTTGAAAACCATTCGAAGCAGTTTGGAACGTACAACGGGAGAATGTACGGATTCAGATAAGCACCGCATTCTAATTAGACGTTTCGTCCGAATTTTTTTCTGCTAGGTTGCGTAGCGGCCAGAACGTTTTCATAGTTACAGATCAGACTTGCACTAGAGATGCGACTTCAACAACTTTTAGGATGAATTTTCCAGGTGTTCCCAGTCTGTGAACGGGAAAGTCACGTGTTGTTTCCCGAATTCTTTTCATTACGTTAGGCTTATGTGTGTGTGTGTGTGTGTGTGTGTGTGTGTGTGTGTGTGTGTGTGTGTGTGTGTGTGTGTGTGTGTGTGTGTGTGTGTGTGTGTGTGTGTACTGATACGCCATTTTTAATAAAGCAGCTGACAATTTCCACATCATCATAATTGCAGTGGAGCGAATATTCTTTCCGATATTATGCGCATCGCATACATTGGTAATTACATCTGATCCCTGATTAGCACAAAAACACTTATACTGTTCGATCGTGTTTATATATATATAAAAATAAATGCCCCTGATCAATGACAGATGTAATTTATCCGAATGTCTGAATTATGATTATCCTACAGCCAGAACATTACAATAATTTTAATTAAATCCGGAATGAAGATGAAACTTTTATCATAGAAGTTTACGTATTTGTGACTCATGAAATGTACTGAATAAAATCACATATTTTTTGTAATTTATGTGACCGTGTCTCCTACATGTCTGAGGGGTTTCATCTTGTCCTTACCTTCGTGTTTCGAAACGTTACCTACCCCTCACTCTCCGTAATGTTCCTACCTCATTCCACGGCGTATAACCTAGGTATTTGGAACATATTTGTGAAATAACTCCAAAATCAATCAGTCGATGTTTCAGTAATGACTCTCAGTACCAAAATTAATTAAAATTCGTTCATGCAGTGTGGCGTTATTACATTTTTGCGCTAAGAGGTATTCAACGCGTGCTGACGAGGTACGGGGCCTGGGATGGCTCTGTTGTTCAGTCGTTCATGTAAGATGAAAATGAACCGCACATGAGCAAACACTGCAGTTACCCTTTCCAACTAATGGGCGCACTTTACCCTTGCGTAGGTTCTGTTACGGCTAGTGCAGTTACGTAACGGAGATGAGAGATCCCATTTGCATTTCGTGATGAGCTTGAAGCCACGTTCCACAACTTCCGGTTCTTCTTGAAATAGATTTGTACTATATACTTTCTCCCGCTGTGCCCAATGTGGCAATTTGAGCCCTTTTTTTGGAAAGGAGTACTTTCTCTTTCCAAGTGCGTGTGAAGAATAGTTGACTTTTTTTATATTAGCTTATTCCCTTCATGTTGTTTTTAGCAGGAAGAGGATGTACAGAGCACCTGCAGAAGAACACGAATTCTTTCTTCATAATCGACATCTTTTATTTGCGGTTAGGTAAAGCGTAAATCCGAGAGGGGATGCCCCAGTTATGCAAATAAATCTGTGGAAGAGACAACGCTTAGATTTCATACAGAATATACAGGAAAGTATGTAATATACATGCGAGTTTTCTGAAATATTAAGTGCAAGTAATTTTACACTTCTGATTTTTTTTAAAATCAAAAAAAAATGGAGAGTTTGCTTCTGTTGATGCTGTGGGCGATATGCGGTTGGGATAGATGTCCAACAACAGAATTAAATACGCGTAATGAACTTTTGTGGACAACAGAGCCCTTACGTCATGTGGCAAAGATTTTAGCTCTCATTACTTTACGTCATATTTCTTTTCTACCTCACACATTGCGCTCCAAACCACACACCACCGTACACGCCCCGTGAACGTATTTTTTACATCCAGGATACAGAACCTGGTCGGATGTTTATGTCCTACTGCAATTATTCTTGATACAATCAGTGCGATATTGTCTTTATTTTCTTAACGCAATCGAATTCTTCAGCCCGAAGTTGGCTTTCCTTCTTCAGTTTTTCGATTAAGACTAAGATTTTATAGATTCTTCCTTGATCTTTATCGTGGTATACCTTGCGATGAAGCTGTTGTACTGACTCCGTTTATCTCTGTTCTTCAGTAGGGATTTTGAGATCAAGGATAACGTTTTGCAAGTGCTCGTTATGAATAAATCGTTGTTCTGTCCATCGGATCTGCATTTCTTGACTTCAGAGTCATCTACGTGCGTGTTGTCCACATGAAATGTGTACCAGCAGGTTGAATGAATTACCAAAAGTCTAAACGTGTTTCTAAGAATCTTTTGCAGTCCGATTTGTACACCACCATTGAACCTAATTATGTGGCTTGATGCGTTGTTTCTGAAGTCAGCCCCAGTGCTGGACAGGCTACAGATGGAATATGGGATTGTATTTCTGTTTTTCTAGACCCATCACTTCTGGTTTCATGAAGGCTCGTCCAGCGAACATCGGGGCCTGAATTGTGATGGTTTTCATGTCCATGTGTTCCCGTGTCAGCGTTCTTTTCGGAAATATTGTTTTAATTACTTCAAAAATTTTTTTATATGAGGTAAATGAGAATTATGAAATTGCTTCTGGAAATTGTGACGTTTGAATGTTAGTCGGATATGCTCAATGACCATTCGGAATCACCCGAGAAATTTCCTTGCGACAAATTGTCCCTTAAGACACTTCAAAAACATATTTCCAAACAAGGATTTTGGTTTCATAAATGTTCTTTAAACTGGTAAGCCGTCAAAGTTTCTCTTTGTCTGTCGTGGTTGCGACTGGGGAAATACATGTTCATTCAGCATTAAAACTTGGTGTTACGGACGTGTTTTCATCACCATCCCACCCCTTCATTTGAAGTTAATACGTGAGCATCTTCGACTCCATAAGCTGTCATTGCCCTTTGTGGTGTGTTATTCAATTGTTAACGTCTGTCATTCGTGTTGAAGACGTGTTGAGATTCTTCAAGCACCTTGGCCACTTGGAAACTGGGAAATACAGACACAAATCTTAGGAATGTAGAGTACAAAGATCCTGGGTGGAATGTGCTGTATTAGAGCAGAATCCTGTAAACCTTAGCTGTAGGACTTTGATAGCAAATGTATCAGCTTTGAGAGGCGTTTTGTAACTGATTACAGCGTCACCTGGTCTAACCTGAAGATGAACAGCACAGTATTCTATCACCTCAATGTTCACGAATTTCATAAACTTCTAGAACAAGGTTTTAAATCTAAGCTTTGCTTACAAAATGTTGGTTGGGAGGTTTCCAGAACCAATTCGTGTCAAAGATACAGGCATAAATGCGATCTCAGGGAAATGGAATTCGAAGTTGTGGACAAGTTGACTGGTCCTGGATACGGTAAGCGAAGATTACGTTTTCGGTCAAAAATGCATTTTGTGATCACGTGAGTGTTTGCTGTTTCTGGAATAATCTGTATTTTGTAGTATTACATGTTCTCTTCTGTACCTCATCGCATACAGAAAAAGTTGAGGTGTGACCCTGAAAAGTGGACCTCTCACCCTGAGGTCGTTTCCGTCTGTCACACGACTTAACTGAATTACTACTATATTAAATATGTTATCATTTAATTATGGATCGTGTCATGTATTGTAAGCCTTACCTTAGACTTCAACTTTTCTCAAAAGTCATGACGTTAATTTTAGAATTGAAACATTTCATAATTGCTAGTGATGTTCTTTAACTGGATGTTGTGTGTCTCTGCGCAGTAGAATTGCATCACTTCTTCGAGCTCCATTACGGGGATTTAGTGTGAAATAACACATTCTGTTGAGTGAGTGATCCATCTTCGGAGATCCGTGTGTACTAGTCAGGTTACACAGACGTTCAGAGAATTACAGCCAATTAGCGGAGCAGTCCTATATATAGACACGAAGTGCTCTGTAGAGGGAGCGAAGTAACACTGCGAAGTAAGCCAAGGCAATTACCAGTTCCCAATAGCCGATATAATTTCAGATGTGCGCGGCGCACGTACATTCCTCGCATTGTTAGTGGGAGTAACCCTAAAATTATTCCTGATTGAAGAGGTGATAAGCAAACCGCAAGCTACAAACATAAACACACCGGTTAAACCGGAGACAAAGTGAATGCAGTCTATAAGGAGACGGCGGGAATAAACAAACATGGAGAGACAAATTTAACTCCTGAAATGTATGTAAAACGAGCTACAGTTTATCGCTTTCAGTCCTCAAGAAGGCCGGAGACGATTGTAGTGTTTCCACCTCCAGACAAGAGACTGAACGAGGTCGGAACTGGACCAAGAATTTTCCGTTCCTTACGTCTCAATCGACATTACATTATCTGAGCATTTGATAGGCGGTCATTAAGGAACAGAGCATGCGCAAACATATTCCAGCAGTCCAGTAGCTGTTGGTGGTCGTACCCAGGAAATCGTAAGCCACTGTTTACAAGAAGAGGCATTAACATTCGTTGTTGTGCGCTAGTTGGAGCAGCTGTTCCGATGTGCAGTCATTCATTACCTTTGAAGACTTGAAAGCTTCAAGTCCCTCGTATTAACCAGGAACATGGTCGAGCGAGTCTCAGCCGAAGTCCTGAGAAGGCAGAAATCAGATACTTCGTCGGTGGTAAAGACTAAATGCAGAATAAGATCAAATTCTTCGTTGTTATTGTTCTGTGCTATTCATTGTTCCTTATATTAAGCAAAATCCGATATTGAACAATAGCCTTTTTAAAGAGTACGCTTAAGATGGTAAAGTTGCGTCATATTGTGATATAATAAGTATATATTAAATCTTGTCCGTCTAATCACAATAAATTAAATATGAATTAAACATGAAAAATGATGGTCTAATATTACAATAATTAACATTTAAAATATTTAAAATATTAAATTTCTCATTTAATATTTTAAATGTTAATTATTGTAATGTTTTAATATTTAATATCGTGAAACATGAAAAATGATGGTCTAATGTAAATCGAATATTTCGATAAAGAACATCATTTAATATTTTAAATGTTAATTATTGTAATGTTTTAATATTTAATAGGAATTTATTGTGATTAGACGGACAAGAGTACGCTTGTTTCACTCTTTTTCTAGTCCTTCTGCTCGGCTGTAATTTGAGGCTAGAAACAGCAGAAGCAAGAACAACTTCGTCTCTGCACTAAAGACGAAAGCGATAGTCGCTGAACTTATAACAGAATTCCCAAGTCTGGTCGCGCGTGTATCGCGAAAGCCCGAAGTTCCTGAGACTTGCCACAAACACTGGAGGCGCTGTATCGCCCGGCAATGGAACCCACAATCACCGGCTGTTCTAGGAAACCGTTTGGTGTCCTCAGACTGAAAATAATCAACTTTATGAGTGGCGTCTAAAACACGAAGGATGGCAGGGAGGGTGAAAGGAAGAATGAGTGTCGGTGAGTGGATGAAAGGCTGAATGACGGAGTGTACGAGGTTCGGCGAGCGAGATTGGAAACGCGAATTGCAGACCTCATCGTGTAACATGCACTTTGAGAATGAATGTATGGTTACTGAAAATTAAAATCACTTTTTTTAAAAATACTTGCGTTACAATCTTCAATTTTAGGAAGCAAAAAGTTAATCTATGCAAATTTTCTGTATTAATTTGTTGTATTATTTATTTGTAGGAGTGCATCAAGTTATGTCAACGTCACTTATTTTTTAAAAAAAGCTCTGATGGTATATTGAGTGACAGACATGTCATTTTATAATTTTCCGTATTACAAATTAAAGTTATTTTTCTCTGTGCGTAACTTTGTGAAAGGTTCTGTGACCAGAAATTCGTGTGTACACTTTTGGCCTCTTGATATGACTTTAGTGCACAAATATAAGCATCATTAAATACGATCAAAGCGATAAAATCAGGGAAAGTTACGTGCGTTGGACATGGAGCACGTATGGGAGAGATTAGAAAAAAAATATTACATTTTGAGGATCTGTGCGTGGATGAGAGGATAATATTAAAATGAATTTAAAGAAATGTGTGCTCTCTTACGAAGAATGTCTTCTCATTAGTAAAATACCCAAGTTAATTTTACATTTAAACATAACAGTGAGAATGGAAGCATGTTGCAATGTAGAGTAACACGACTTTCCCTTAAGATGACGTTGTTCTTATTAGAAACTGTATCAACAAACCATATTAAGCAGTTCCCTTGCCACGACACCACAGCGGGCGCTAATTATCTGCGATCTGGGGGAGACGGTTAGAAACTATTTGAACATGTGCTACGGAGACTCCTACAGATATAGGCAAACAACTTGGCGTCTGGGTGACGTCACAATTTTGGGAAGTTTCTAGCGACTCTACTGAAATGAAAAACGCATTTTTCCTCAAAGAATCCCTTGAACGCAAGCAGCCTCACTCCACGAAGCGACGGAAAACGTGTCTCCTGACTGATGTTCGCTTCCCGCCATTTTAACTTTTCCTTCCGACGTTTCGGACGTTTGTGAAGACGACTATTTCATCCAGTTGATATTTAATCAAATGGTAAAGACGGCGCTACCTTGAAGCTTTCCAAACTGTTATTTTGTTACACGAACAACATTGCATGCAATACACTAAACCACCATACGCTTTCCAGCAAATTCCTACGTTGTTAGTGTGGTAATTTAATAGCAATGCGCCATCTTTACGCGATTTGATTTGTTAGAGAACTGTTATGTGTAACTGAGTTTATAGAACAGAATTCTTGTTCACAAGATAACAGACCTTCAAGAAATTTTCTGTCCGTTAATCGGTTGGAGACCTCTTCTAAACTCGGAAATCAATCTTCAGTTTCCGTAAAATGTGTACTCCACATAATTACGCCGAATTGTTAAAGCCGATTTGATATTCATCCAAACGATTGTTTCTTGAGGGTTCACTTTTGCTTTACGTATTTTATTTATTTAGTGTTCTGTCTGACGACAAGTCCATATGAACAGGATCCTTCCATCCTTTTCTCGGACTGGGACCTGTTCATATACGTTCTTGGCAGATGATCCAGAAGTGGTTTGCCATTGCCTGCTTCTGTGTGTGAATAGAGTAATTGTTGGGATGCCACGGAGAAACCGGGGAAGACCCCGGAGGACAACTCCGTGTTGCCTAGACCACGGCCTCGCCCAACACAAGTTATAAATTCGGGCACCACCGGGAATCGA
>NW_019059545.1:56321-114497 GCF_000696155.1 Zootermopsis nevadensis | reverse complement strand
TTAGTGTTCTGTCTGACGACGGGTCCATATGAACAGGATCCTTCCCTCCTTTTCTCGGCCTGGGACCTGTTCATATACGTTCTTGGCAGATGATCCAGAAGTGGTTTGCCATTGCCTTCTTCTGTGTGTGAATGGAGTAATTGTTGGGATGCCACGGAGAACCCGGGGAATCCCCCGGAGGAAAACTCCGTGTTGCCTAGACCATGGCCTAGCCCAACACAAGTTATAAATTCGGGCACCGCCGGGAATCGATCCCGAGACCCCAGGATTACAAGGCCAGCGTTCTAACCGCTGGCAAAGCTTCGCGTATTGTTACTACATTTTGTATACCCGCCATCACCCCAGTAGAAGGTACTTATTACGCTTTTTCATTCATCCCTCTTGGACGCAAGCAACTTTTCTCTGTATTGTGTTTCTACACACCCTGTAGCTGTGTATTCGTTTAAGAAGAGAAGTCAAGACTCACAATACAACGGCGGAAAACTTTTTCTATTTTTCTTTTATGTTTTATAATGCTTACGTTTTTAGATCTGAAACGGGAAAAGAAGTTCCTAATGGAATTTCAGCTAATAAAAGAGAGGCGAAGAAAGGTGTTGCTATAATTGCAAGCAGGCTTGCCACCTGCTAGAGCAGTGCATTCAACTTGGGTCGATAAAGACCATCAGCCGGGGACTGTGGGACTGTGGGACTGTCGCTTCGCCGACCAAACTTAGAAACAGCTACGAGGTCGTTGTGCAGCCTTGCTCAACGTAACAAGGGACGATAAGGTTCTTCGCTGAAACTAAGAGTTCTGTCATGCGCGGTAGCATCTGAAGCTCCACTTCTTCCATTTTTAAAAATGTACTGAAACCGATTACAGGCATACCTCGTTTTATTGCGCTTCGCAGATATTGCATTTTTTTACAAATTGAAGGTTTGTGGCAACCCTGCGTCGAGCAAGTCTATCGGCGCCATTTTTCCAATAGCATGTGCATTGTGTTTTAGACATAATGCTATTGCACACTTAACAGACTACAGTATAGCGTAAACATAACTTTTATATGCACTGGGAAACCAAAAAATTCGCGTGACTCGCTTTATTGCGGTGGTCTGGAACTAAACCCGCAATATCTCCGAGGTATGCCTGTATTCGTAATATTGTTTTCAGTGAGAACTGGATGATCACGTTTCTGTTAGGTTAGATTCGGTTCGGTTCCGATGGTCTGCGAATTTAACGCCCTATGAATTGGCCCTTTAAAGCCGAATTTCTCACAAGAAATTTGCGACCAACAAACGGTCTTGAATAATTAATAATTACACAATAATAAAAATGTGACTGACTTTACACCATGTTTATGAAACACATGTTTTCTGTTAAATTTATTGTCGATCTTGGCCCAAGAAATTATCGGAAGTTCAAATTATAGACCAAGATATGTTTTTTTATGATTTCCACCGGCCTTCCCCCCCTCTCAGGGGCTCACATAGTGAGTAGGTTTAGTGGCGGGGGATATAAATTCAGAGGACTGGTCCTCCATGTTGGGGGTTGGGCGTTAGGCCGACAACAGTTCCCTCCAAAAGAAAACCCGATCCGGGTTGTTGATGACACTTAAGATGATTATCATCTCCACCTTTCATATTTTTCTCGTTGATTGAATCAGAAAGGTTCAAAATATAACACTGTATATTATGTAACTCTCCTACTGCTTCCAATGAATACGTTTAGGAAACACTTCCTACAATAGCCGGGACCAAACTGTGCGTTTGGCTTACGTCACTGGATTGCTGGTAGAAGAACAAATGAATTTGATATGCAATCTGAAGACATTATCAACATAGAAGCTGATACAGCGAGCTACAAAGATCTGCCTAGGGAGGACATTACACGTGTCCTTATCTGCTACCCCTCCCAAGATCTCAAACGATCCTGTCGCAAACATTATATTGTACAATAGTATCTTTACGTTGGTTCTTGAGAGTGCGCAGTTTGGTCTCGGACTTTTATTGGACGACAGAGTTTGACGTGTTCGAGAAGAGGGTACCTGTTTTCGACAGGAGACTGAGGAAATGCGTGATAAGGAGCTCCATAATGTGTTTAATTCACCAATATTATTGTTAATCAAAATAAGCAGAGTGAGATGGACGGGACGTGTAGCACGAATGAGAACGATCCGTAAAATGTTTTGTCAGAAAGGCAGAAACAAAGATTCCAGTCGAGAGAACTTCGTCGATAGAAGAATGATATTAAGATGAATCTTAGAGCAATAGTATTTGAGTTTGTAAATTGGATTTATGTGGTTCGGGATAGGAACATATGAGCTAAATAAATTATAAAAAACATGAAAGCTTAGGAAATTTTTTGACTATCTGTGTAACTATTAAGCTGTAAAGGAGAACTCATCTCCATGGAGTTACCTACTTGGGTAATTTCGTGATGGAAATTCTCTGGACCGATTGCACTGAACAGTCAGAAAACACACTTGGGTAATTTCGTGATGGAAATTCTGTGGACCGAATGCACTGAACAGTCAGAAAACATGCTCAGTCGTCTTTGAATTCGACAGATGAGACTCCAAGCCCTTACCCATCTTGTTATACGTCTCAAGACTGAATTTGTTTCGAGCGAGGATGGACGCAGTCTCGTGCCTCTGCAAGCGGCTAACGACCCTCGAGTCCCGAAATGTTTAACTGCGATTCCTTTCAGTAAATACAAGCGTTTGTTTCGATTCTGTGAGATGTTCTATCTGCGGGGTGAAAGAACGTCTTTCAGGAACACGAGATGTGTGAGTTACAATAAGAACAGACGTTGAACTTAAAGTTTGCGAAATTCTGGAATTTTATTGATGAAATTCGATTTAAAGAGATGAGCTACAGGTCCTTCGCTACCAGAGGCCACTCTCGCGTTTACCTATAAGGTAAAGTGAGGAAGTCCTTCGCACAGCTGAACTGAAATCAAGTTATTATTGATAATAATGTAATGTGAGGTGATCAGTTGTGTTAGGGAGAAATATGTTAAAAATTCTTCATTTGCAATTTTAAGCGATTTTTCCAACCACGCACTTTTTCCATCTCCCTCCCCCCTAGGGTAGATGGCATTTGGGTAGGAGATATGGCTTACGAGAAAATGCGTGTTAGTAATCCAAAGTAACTAAACGTAAATAATGTAATTAGCGCAGTAAGAGTAAAATTAATGGTAACCTGTAAAAAAATTGGCCACTACCATTGTTAATATTCTCTAGAAATGCCTCACCAGTGTTCTGTAAATCGTCTTTGGGTCCTAGAGACAGGATTCGTCAGAACATGCCACGCCTTTCTGCTCCGGACAAACATGGCGAAACAGCGTACAAACGAGAGTACCTCGCGTTCACATGCTCCAATCTTTATTTTTTCATTACTGCCACAATGAACATGCGAGATGAAATTGATGCCAATAGAATGTGAACATCCAGTTTCATCTTAATCTGTAGGCCTGCTAATTGAAATTGATTATAAAATTGTAAGCCCAAATTCTTCTTAGGCCATGTGTTACCCTCATATTTTAAAAGTAAGCAGTCCCGAGTCTTGTAAAAGCGGAATCAATTCGGGTCACTGAAAACAGAAGTTTTAGCAGTTTTCGCTCCCAAGGCAAAATCACAAAGCCGCCTGCTAGTGAAAGTTCAGTGACCTGACCTCAAGGTAAGGAATTGGAACACAGTTTCTCTTCAGAAGTTTCACAGTGCACGTATAATAAAACGTCTTTGTTCGTAATACACATTCCGTATACGGGGTTCAAGCCGCCTCACTGCATTAGTATTGGTACCTGTGTGTTTTGATCTGCAAAGAAAAATTTGACGGTGGTCATTGCCCTCCGCCATTACCTGTCCCGGGAGCCGGGGCTTCGATTTATCGGTATTCGATAAACGGCGCGCGGTACACGCCAGGTAGTGGGTCAGGCGGCCTGGCGGTGAGCGACGTCGGAGGGAGGGGGGGACAGACGCGTAGCGGTAGGTTACAACGAGACGATGTGAGCTGTTGCACGCACGTAGCGTCCCAGTTTCCTGCAGATGCGACGCTGAAAAACAGTTTTCCGCGATTTTACCAAGAATATAATAAAGTTTACGCATAATGAAGAAGCCTGTCCGACTATTCTCACGCTTTGCCCCTCTGATAAGTTAATGGACGTCAGTAAACTTTGGCATGCGGTCTAATCGAAGCTTATTGGCGCTTTGAAACGTAACAACCCATAAAAATACTTGCAGGTAGTTACAGGAAGATCAGCAAGTGATATGAAAATGCAGATATGAACTTAAAAACCAAATTATAACTCAGATTCTCAGCCTTCGTGACTCAGTAAGCATTTCATAACGTCGGAGTGGAGAGACACTACAATTGGAATATTAGGTTCTAATTTCAGAGAAACATTCAACCCTAACAGCACAAGGTAATCGAATTATCCGCGATTAGTCCCTGACCAAAGTGAACATTTGTTTTCGAATTTAATTCCAGACTTTCGTACGTTTCTGTACCTCTACACGTATTGTTATGCCAGGCGTGTTAGATTAATATCATGACAAATCTTAAGATGCCTGCATTTCGTGCTATATTCTTCGTGGTTTAATGAAATTTGCTTTATTTTAAGATACTTTACGAAGATATACTTTAGCGAAATTGAATGGGAGAATTCGTTGTGGAAAAAATTTGTAATTCTTTTTTGTTATAATTACGTCAGTCGACGAAAGTTCGTGTATTTCATTTCCATTGAAATTAACAAATTTTCCTCTAAATTTTCTTGCCTTATGTAAAAGCCACTTTCAATATAGGCGAATGAAATTGTTACAAGCTTCATATGACCTTACTCATATTCCACACGTGTTTACAGACAGCCGGTTGAAAAGCTCAGAATGTTCTAGGACGTGTAACTTCGACTTTCCGTGATAAGCCGTGTCGAATTTTGATTATCATTCAAAGTTTCGGTAAACATTTCAGTTGCCATGTTCAGTATGATTGTATACTGTTTGCACGTTTTTGAAAGCCTTATAAATAGGGCAGACTCGGCTCACCCCAAAAAGCCGAGCTAACACGTTTAACTGAGCCGCGAAAACGTGACGACATGGTTCTAAAACGTTTTTAATAGTTTAGCATTCTCTCAGGAACGAGCTAAAAATTTCAACAGTTTTTTAAATTTTTAATAAGAAACAGAGATTGTATTTTGGTGGCCCAGTTTTATAAGTTTCAGCATGAGGCGTGCACTGACATGAACCAGGAACTTCAAGAGTGCGATGGCACGTGGCCTATCCAGTTCATTGCCCTTGGTCTATACACATTTCAAAATCCTTCTCCTTTCTGATTTGTGATTTGTTCAGTTCCAAATCATGTGGATTAAATATCAGGTCCTCGCCCACATCGTCGACATGAAGACACCCATTGTCAGTGGTCACATGGTAGCAGCATTTTAGTAGAGAGTGGCGTATAATATTGAAATAGTTTATAAATAATGTACATACATATATCGAATCTAAAATTTCTTGACGATGGTGATTTACTTGAATAAAAATTTCCTTGGATATTTTCCATCGTATAGTAAAATAATAAAATAGAAAACGACGTTTCGGAGATGGGGCTCTATCTCTGTCTTTAGGTACCCACTCTATTGGGCCAAATAGATATATCTAATCCTATCTCCGGACCTGTTGTTGTACTCTACTTTCTGTAAAAATGAAATACCATTAATTTTTTATGTTACTTAAGTAAATTTTAGTTACGAATTCAAAAATTCTTTAACTGAATATGGTTGTCTTCTGCACTGTAGCGCCATGTAGTCCTGTAGAAGTTTACTGACATTTTAGAGATACCTACTGCCACCATCGTCAGGGTGATGGTGGTGGCTGGGGGGACCTCGGATCAAAGATGTCTTACACTGACCATAAGAGACTGGTGATTCAGTAGAAACTGGTTTTTGTCAAAGAATCTGTCTGGGTCGTATAATCATGTGTATGGGAAAATAGTTGGTTTAACTTCTCGTTCGGCGCTGTTCGGCTCTTCGTCGTAGAAGCGCCAGTGGTATTGGCGAAGTGAATTACGATGAAGTCTTTTATGAGGTGAGTAGCAGAGGATAAGGGAGGACACGCCCGCGTGTAGATTGTAAGAATGTCATCCGTGTTTTATACAGAACCGTTTGATAAGAAAGGGACTAGCTGTTGCCGCTACTTTACTTAATTTAAGTTTCTTTTGTCTTTAAAAAATTCAATCTTGCTTGAGATGCGTAAGACATTGCAATCACTGTTTACGCGTCCAAAGTTAATGTTTATTGGGGAAAATTCATTTTATTACAATCTAGTGGGCCCAACTGTGTAGGAACCTGAAGACGGAGATAGAGTCCCATCTCCGAAACGTCGTTTTACGTTTTATATTTACTAGACGATGGATAATATCCAAGAAAAATTTTATTCAATTATTACAATCACTGTTTAGACTGTCTATGTCTGAAAAATGATCTACCAAGAAATTAATTAATAATGTGAGGTCTTGCAGTTTACAAGTTAATTTGTTGCAGAATGGAAGCGAACGAAAAGACATTTTTAAAACTATGTTTCGTTCTTCACTGATTTAAATCGCACTGTTTCAATTTCATGTACAGTGACGACTTAGGTCTTTCGCTAACTATAGATCATTGCTGGATCTACGATTAAAATGAAGAGCAGAGTCATTCTTCCAAAAGTCTCAAGTCATCTGAGCGAAAAGGTAAAGAAACTTAACTTTTCTGTGGTTTGTAGGTGCAGCTACCAAAAATTAAAAATGGTAATTTGTTTTTGATACAATTGAATTAAAGCGTCTATACAGTGGGTATCATTTTTTCTTCGTGATCTGGCGGTCCTGAGTTGATATCTCGGCTCGGATGCAGGTTATACTCGCCTAAATATTTTTTCTTATAATTTTTCTTATTCCTCCCAGATAAATGCCGAGATATAATCTACAATTAGAGCGATTTCTTCCTCAACCTTCTCAGGTCATTTCACTAATCATCCTAATATACTATTATCAACATTGTTAAATAAGCCATGACTAAAAAATAAACTGAATTGCCATTATTTTCTGTGCACTGATATTTATTTAATAAAATACCATTATCATCACCACCAAAATAACTAATAGTCTCTGTAATATAGCACATTTAATCTATTTGTATAACGACAATAATAAAAATTAATATTGTGTTCAGGATCAAGTTGAACAGAAGATTAAATTATGGTTTTTTATACCATTCACTTTAGAATATTATTCCTTCCTTTTAAACTATTTTAGGTTACAGTTTTGCCTTGTTTTATGTGGAAGTACAAATAGTTTTTTCTGCGCAGGCGCACAAGAGAGAATGTTGTAGCAACTTCCTTGAGGGGCTTTATAATTAGTGATTTAATAAAAAAACAGTGTAAGATAGGCGAGACTCGTACAAGGGATAATCCTCAAAACGTAATATTAAACAAAAACGAAATTCGAAGCAGTTCCATCCCTGCGTAACAGAAACCTCCATCCTCCCTTGTGATACTTCGGTCAAGAGCACTGCGGTTGATAGGCCGCTGCTCACATCAGTTGCGCAAAAGGTGTGCAGGTCGGAACACGGTCTGTTCACGAGCAATATGTAAGCTGAGTCTTCGCGACAAAGTATTGAAAACAGCTGCAAGAATTCAAAACTGCCATTTGCTCTGTCTTTCTGTGCTTGAACGTGGTCATGTAAAGACGCGAACAAGATTCTTCCGACTTATAAGCGTGGACCTTCGGGTTTCATAACGGGACGGGAATACCTTGCGAGATAAGATCAGCTTCTCACATGTTTCCTGGAGTCTACTAGTTCGTCGGTAGGATTCTGTCATTTCAGATGGCCTCTGTAACTCTTGCATCGTCGTAGCAGCCTTCGGAGGTCTAATGGGCCTAGTAGAAGGCTTCTTCATGAAAGAACAAGTAAATTATATTGTGGGACAATTCCTATTGTACTAAACTACGTGAACATATGCAGACACTTAATTAGCTTATTCCTGCCGTTGCTAACACTCTTTATCCTAACTTTAAGGGAGAATTAGAGCCACTGAAACTCTGGATATAGTTCAGGGTAGCCAACTTTGTTTTCCTCTGTGCCTTGTCGTGTATTTCTGCTAGAATATTTTGATATAATTACAGTAATAAATAATTATCACTTCACACAAAACAACGAGATGGAAGACAACATAGCATAAATGGAAGTTTCATTCAACTTCCAAGGCAAACTCATTAATGTCATTAAGAAATTAAAATTTCTTAATTAAACTAAGAAGCGTGTACAAGGATGTGAAGTTGACAATAATTTATGTACTTTTCGTAAACTTGCTAATGGCTTCTTCACATGCTACCACTTGTTCTTCTTCTTCTCTCAGTAACGTAGATAAATGTCTGCGGACGTTCGCCGTAACTTCTTTTTTTCCCCCGTTGCTTGTCACAGTCACGTGGGCCAATTCATGTTACTGGGTGTGTTAATTACGGAAATCTGGTCTCTTTCTTTCTTCCTTCCTTTCTCTCTTTTGTTGTTTTATTTTCTCTTCCAGTAGCTCTGCAGTTTCTGTGGAATCCAGGTCGTCTCGCGCATGTGAGGTTATGAGACCTTGTTTTCGACGGTAGTTACGACCCCTTTGCCGGTAGTTGGCGCTTCGCAAAGCCTGTGACGAGGACAAACACTCATCCACAAGCGGGATTCAAAACCAAAGCCCCAGTGTCCAGGCGGCAACTGAGATAGGTACAAAACCATTTGCTACGTCATTACGATACAGTGCCTCAATCAGTGTCCTTTCCGATGCGTACCAGGAAACATCCCATGTGTAAGGCGTCCAGACATTGAAGTTGACCTGTCACGTCCATGTAGTATCAAGGTTACCTCTACGCCCTCCAGTTCAGTAATGTGCTTATGTAATTTGTTTTGCTATCTGTTTAATATCATATGAGATTACTAAGCAAATACGTAGGGGCTTGCGGAGAAGGAACAGTCATGAATCACTAGGGGTCATCCCGTTGCCCCATCTGACTTCCAGAGATGCCGTTTTGAATGTAAGTTACACTTATAATTCTCTTGTCCTGCACAGACACTCTGACGATGAGAAAGAGTCACTTCAGTTCAGAGGCCCTTTGTGTTATTTTGTTACGTGCCAATTTCAAAGGTGAGTTGTCTCCCCTTATCGACTGTTCACAATCTTTCATTGTAGCATGTTAACAGCTACCTTCCACACCTGGTAACCTTCCCGATATTTACATCCCGAGGACGTTTCATGCTGCGATAAAAAACGAACTCCCTTAACACAGCGAATAAAGAGCATTGTCCACATTTCTCGGGTCTGTGGACTTGGGGCGGATCCAGCTTTTGAAATTGCAGGTCCTAGCTGCCGCTGTCTTAAGTCGGGAGGTCGCCGGAGAACGATATCTTCCATGAATTCCCCGGGAAATGGTGAGGACGCGCCGATCCCTGGTTACTGAGAAGAAACTTGAAATTCAGGCACCTCCTCGACTTCCTGTCCCCCAGGAACAATGCCAGTGTAATGAAAATTTGTCAGGGATTAAGCGAACGTCAGTTATAATGTCAGTAAAGTGACGAGGGATTGTAACAGATCGTGATACAAAATAGAAAAATATATCTCCTCTCTGCCCACAATTTCGTTCTTAAATTATTCTCTGACTAGATCGACAACTCTCTCATTACGGAAAATTGAAGGAAAGTAACCTTTTGGGATATAGCATATAGACTTCATATTGGTGGATTGGATTCATCTGCCTCAGAGCGTGCTTCAGTGGCGATCTGTTGTGAATATCGTAATCAACCTACACAGGGAGACACACAGATAAATTTGAGTGTATGAATACTAATAATGCAAATTTCTAAAACCAAATTAGCTTAGGAGCATACGCCCATCTGGATGATATTCGGACATCACTATTAGAATGCTGGAATCAACCAAAATGGCGTATGTACGTACACAGTTTTTTTATATTATTTTAAGCAGAAATTGCTTGTCATACACATCTACAGTCAAGAATAGTATTGGGTGCAGAATTTATGATCAGAATGGGTGTTTTAAAAATATTTTAGAAAGATTTTTTTTTTAAGGATAATGTTGTTAAGAATGTGTGAGTGGCAACACTGAGTTACAAATTTGTTCAACTTTCAAAAATTTTCATGTACACTTTGATGAGTTCGTTTTTGTCCCTTTGCTGTTGTTGATGTATGAGCCAGGATAGTTCAGTCAGTATAGTGACTAGCTACGGGCTGGACGACCGGGGTCGATCCCCGACGGGGACAGAGGATTTTTACTCTAGCCTCTGCGTCCAGACCGGCTCTGGGGCCCACCCAGCCTCCTCTACAAGGGGTACCGGGGTCCTTTCCCGGGGGTAAAGCCGGCCGGGGCGTGATGCTGACCTCTCACCCCCATCTAGTGCCGAGGTCAAGGAAGAGAGGAGCTATACCTCCTCTCACCCCAAACGCCTACATGGCGTATAGTGGGACACACAACAACAACAAGCTGTTGTTGTTGTTGCATGTTTTGTATCTGCCTAGATGATGCTTTGAAAGAGCTTGTCTGAAAATGGCAAAGTCGAGAAAAGAAGCTGGACATTAAAGCGGTTTCCAAGACAACTGACTGAGAAGAATATTCCACGGTATGTGTTATTCTTATTGAAGAAACAATGTTGATGCCACAATTATGAGTACCTAAGGGATGAAGTCGAGAAAGCAAAAGCGAGTGGACATTAGTCTCGTGTACAAGGAACAGGCAGAGCAAGATGGCGGACTCAGGCGAATTAAGAGGGAAAAAATATGATACACCATTACAGCAAATTTTGATTTTCAGTCAGTCTTGAACAGTTTCTCTGAAGCAAAAAAGGATTGTGTTCAATAAACAAAGGTTTGCTGTATTCAGTCTTGCAAAGAAGCAAGAACCATTGTTTTGTGTTGGATGAGGGCAAATAGGCAAAAGTTTCCTTATGTTTTTTACAAAATCTGCTGTCTGGGCCAGAACGGAAATGCTGTGATTGGCCTCACCAGGCCTGCAGGCTGTTCTTTTCAAACTGTTCGTGTTTATCGAGAACTACGTAGCGTGCACAGAACTAACACTTGCTGACCGGGTCACAGTCACGCGGAGTGTGACACCCCCCCCCCCCCAATCGTGCTACAAATAAGGAAACAAACGAGTTCACCAAAATTTGTCGGCCTGATGATTGGGTTAACGTAGTAACATCGGCGAAGAGGCATGAGGTTCGTTACAAAGTAAATCACTTAATATTAATGTTAAAAAATAGACTAATGCATTGCAGCTGTTTGAACAACATCAGTTTGATGTTTAATGTTTAAGAAAGAAACCCTCAGTGTCATAATTTTCAAGAGGGAACACTGGGAGGATTATAGGCCTATATACGTACATACAGGCATCGAGAGAAGTCGGTGCATTACACCGACCCTCCTGCGCTTTCGGAATGGCGTGTGCATCAAATTTTGCCAAAGACTCGCCAAAACGGCTACGGAAACCTGTGAAATGCTAAAGCAAGCATTTGGGGAGTCCGCAATGGGTCGTGCACAAACTTTTGTGTGGCATTCACGTTTTAAAAATGGCTGAACCTCTGTCGATGATGACGAGCGTTCTGGACGACCATCTTCGAGCACAACGCCCGAAAATGTTACGAAGATCGACGTCGTACTATCAACGACTTGTGCGACATTGTTGGGATAGGCTATGGGACCTGTCAGCTGATTCTAAAGGAAGAACTCCACATGCGACGCAAGGCTCCTGTCTGAGGACCAGAAGCAGAATCGCCTTGACTTCTCGTTTGTCAGGAGCTGAAAGATCTTGCAAGAACCGACCCCAGCTTCCTTTCTAAGCTCCGTGTGACTTCTTCCTCTTCCCAAAGATGAAAATTCAGCTCAAGGGAAGGAGATTTGAGACGATAGAAGAGATTCAGGCAGAATCGCAGATGATGTTTGACAGGCTGACAAAGAAAGATTTCCAGGGATGCTTCCAGGCTTGGCAGCGGCGCTGGGATCGTTGTGTTCACTCCCAGGGGAACTACTTCGAGGGTGATGGATGAATTTGATACCTGAGATAAGTGTACGGGTTTTTATACGCGCAGTCTTGAAACTTTCCGATCGCACTTCGTATTCCACTTGACATCAATTGTTGAATACCACAAAAGATACAGGACTTTCACTAACAAATGCGAAATTAGTATATAAACCGATGGCTTTCTGTGAAAGACAAGGCATTTCTGACACTCTTCTCGTGGACTTTATTCTTCTCTTCCACATGAAAAGACTTTAAAGCCATCACAATTAAAGGAGTTGAAATTGCTAGCAGTGAAATGCAAAAACCGACCTATAAAATAAATTTACGCTTCTGTTACAACCAAGCAACTTACCACAGAATTTTATGTTGACCTGCTGCTTTATACCAGCAGAAAGGAAATCATGGTAAGATCCACTGATTAGCCTAAAGTTACTTTGCATTTGTAACATCATTTAGTTAATAAATAATTTTATAATATAGTGACATAAATTAAAGCATGAATCGCCCTGATGGTGGAGGCAGTATGACCTCTGAAACGTTGGTTAACATCGACCAGACTACACCGCGCAACAACCCAGAAGACAGAAATCTTCATACTCATCGCCCTGATGACGGAGGCAGTATGACCTCTGAAACGTTGGTTAACATCGACCAGACTACACCGCGCAACAACCCAGAAGACAGAAATCTTCATACTCATCGCCCTGATGACGGAGGCAGTATGACCTCTGAAACGTTGGTTAACATCGACCAGACTACACCGCGCAACAACCCAGAAGACAGAAATCTTCATACTCATCGCCCTGATGACGGAGGCAGTATGACCTCTGAAACGTTGGTTAACATCGACCAGACTACACCGCGCAACAACCCAGAAGACAGAAATCTTCATACTCATCGCCCTGATGACGGAGGCAGTATGACCTCTGAAACGTTGGTTAGCATCGACCAGACTACACAGCGCAACAACCCGGAAGACAGAAATCTTCAAGTTTCCCCTCCTTTCAACAGACAGCGAATGATCATTATCGCGTTCACTGATCTGCCCCTGGTCCATATTCCCAGCTCGCGCCACTTTTCTTTAACGCCCCATTTGCATTCGTCTTCCAACTATAACGAAGTCTCTTAAGTGCTCTACTTTATTCCGCTTTCTAAACAGCCATTTAGCATACATTTCTACACATCTCCGATGCTTGCATTAAACCCCACCCACCTCTTACCTTCTAAATCATTTTACTGACAGTTCATGAAGAACAGAAATTATAAAGCCCAATACAAGGGGTTTGTTTATCTTGAGGGCTGAACAAAATATCACAGCGACCCGCAATTATGTAAGTGCTGTGATTAATAAGACAACATCTGCTTATGTGTATACTTCAGTTGTGGTTCCCGCCAATCCGTGTCTAATGTATTGAACGCCGTGATTGTTCAGTTCTGTGAACAAACAATAGCCTACAAGGCGATTTCACTTTATGTATCCATTAACAAAGACTCCGAAGCTACGACCTTTCAAAGATTATTTCGTTAGTTTTGTTTGGAAATAATTAATTCTTGTCATACTTGTGTTTCTCATGGCTTTGAGTGCGACGATGACTGATCTGGTAGATTATGGACGTTTGATCACGCTGGTGTTGGAGGCAGCAAGCACCTCTGAAATGTTTCTCTATTACACGTTTTTACTTTAATTAGTTTTCGTACTGCGCGCTCACAAACACTCACACACTGTTCCAGCCGCCCTTATGCTCGACGCGAAGGGCAGATGGTACAAAGCCTTGCCCTCCATCTCCCAGAGCTACAAAAGGTCCTCCCGTTGCTCCACGTTGGAAAATCGAAAAATGGCTCTAGGTCTGACCTCCAGATGCTTTTATTCAGAGCTAAAGAGAGAGAAAAAGTTGTGTTTTCGAGACCTCGTCGAGAATGGAGAGCCATCTTCATGGCACCTTCATCGATTGATCGATTATCTTTCTCCTTCTGTGTAGAAGCGATACATTTTCCATTTTATTCTTACTTTTGTGAATTTTATTGATAAAACTTACATGCGGTGAAATATGTTATTGAGGGAGAATGAAAAATATGTGGAAATAGTAGGAATTTGACATTTACTTAACACTTGTTGGAACGATCATTTGTTCAGTAATTTGACTTCATGGGTTCGTTCAGTCAGTGATAAAACTGTAGCCATTTACAACGGAAATACGAGATAACCCACATCGAAAGAATAAAATGTTAGTTCTTCCGTCACCATCTGTACTCTTTCCGCCTGAATTTCCAACAAAAAATGGCGTTAAAGTTAACACACTCAGAATTCGACAGATTACTTTACATATCAGAAGACTAGTGAGAATAAGGTGATCTTTAGAGTGTCCGGTTCCTGTTGAAGACGATTATGAAATATGTGCATGGACGAACACTGCCCTCTGGTAGTAATAATTCGTACTGTCCACCAAATATGAGTGCCGTTGAAATTGACGGAGTAGGTAGTGCCTGAAATGAAACAAACGTTTGATCGAAAAACCTGCAGGGTGGAGACATCTTCGGAGAATTATGTGTTGTCGAAAGGATACCATTGAAATGATTCTTAAAGGAACAAGATTTGAGAAGGTGGGTTGGATTCATGTGCATCTTTTGGACACAGTGATGGAATATGAGGAAAATTTGACTAGTTACCCGGCTGTTAGAGTCCTAGGACGAGTATATTTGCATTATCTGAAGAGCATATATAAGTACTTGATCTTTCCATTTAGAAGATGCGATGAGATGCGATTCAAATTACTGTAAAAATAATTTTTTGCAACGTGAAATATACACGTTTAATTAGAGAATCAATGTAACCACGAAATATTTCTATAAAATGTGTATCACACTACTATAGACCTTGAAAATACGTATCTAACAGTCCTCGTGGCTAGCATCTCGGATCGAAGATGGTGCAGCGGCAATGTCCTGGTAGGATTTGAGGTTTTCAGGGCGGCGAGCATGAAGATGGCTGCCTTCTGGGTTGTATCTCCGCTTAGTCTGGTAGACGTCTACGGACATTTTAGAGGTCCTTGCTGCCTCCATCATCAGCGCCATGTTCCAGCAAGTGGTTCTGAAGCGTCAGCAAACGTTTTTACCAGATCAAACGCTGTTAACACCCAGAAGACTGCTAGTTATCGGCTGCTTCTCGAAACTCCCCTCAGTCTTATACTTGTGTGACTGGTTAGTATCTCCAAGGGACAGATAACGACCATTTAGTTCCTTCCAAATTCCTACCTATTTACCATTCATGATAACCTGTCCGTCATAATGGCTCTGCAGTTGTTATGCATTTGGACTATGAGTGGCCCAACATTGCATCGGTCACAGAAGACAGATACAGGCCAATAGCGATGTTCATAAAGGTTGTGTGTTGATCACAAAAAGGAATTAAATAATTTATATTATTTGTCTTTACGAATTAAGAAATTAATTCTGCTCTGTGCTCAAAGACTGCTCGCCGCCCTTATATTTATTTAGATACACCGTCTGGTTGTCTGCCTTCATTTCCTCATACAGACATAGAGCTCGTGAAATCCCTGGAAGATTCATGAAGTATTCGGACCACGTAATGCCTGAATACACATAAAGCGAAGCGAGACGCTGGTCCAGGCATCCAGTGTACGAGATCCAACACTCTGTTATAATTTATTGTGCCCTTAACCAGAGCCGGACTGGGGTTCTGTCCAGATGTCCACCCTTGCTCAGCGCCACCGTATGAGAAACACAGGTTGTGGGCATGATACCTACGCCATTTTGTTGTAGCATTGCTCATGGACCGAAATAAAAATAAATTAAAACTGAAAGCATTTTAAAAGGTTATATGAACAAGTTTATAATCCAGTAAAATCCTCTAAAACGTTGGTCTATTCATGTTTTAACCACTTGACATGGCTGATAGCCCGAGAGGATTTTATTGTACACAGAGTTTTCAAATCTTCCCGCCTGAAGCGCCACACTCATGGTTGGTAAAATGGCGTCTCAGGTAGGAAAGACTAAGTGCGTGAAGCTCAGGTGATCATGTATAGTTCGCGAGGATTTTGTTTGCAGTTCACGTAAATGAAGCGGGAATGCAGCCGAACAGTCAGACATGCGACACGCACACAGCGCACGAAATTCTGCGGAAACATTTAAACATTTCAAAGTTTTATTACCAACTATTGAAACATAAAACTGCCCAAGACAAAGAAATTCCCTACAGATTTTATTACAATATTTTCTCAAGACTTGAATACGACAGACATTCTGCATCCAACACTGTGTTCAGTGATGATGAAGTCACAATTCATTTCCGAGAATTCTTTTAGTAACAGCAATCCTCATAAAGTTATTGAACCCAAGAGAGATGACAGCTCTCTACTCACAATGCCATCATTGAAGATATGTAAAATTTAGGTCACAAAAACTTGATCTTATAACAAACTCGTTTAGTTTTCAGTTCTATGCCTTTAAGTTCTTTGACAACGATATAGTAAAGTGACATATATCTCGTGTGCATATTCTGTATTAGGCATTTGATTAGATACATTCATACCAAATGCACGCAATGTAGACTACCCATTTCATGACTGTTCTGTACAGTTAATGCAATTTATCATCAAGCATCGTGCAGACGTAGAACATTTATATAAGCACTCATTGCGTATACGAATCGTCGCTTTTCAAATAAGCAGACTGTACCAGCAAGTTAGTATTTTATACAGGGACGAAGCTTTCATCTTCGCCGTGTTGGCCTGGCTAACTCTTTGGGGGGGGGGGGGTTTGGATATATATATATATTTTCGTGCTTCAGCGGTACTCCATACGTTAGAACACACACAGCTGACCAGATAAAATTAATCTTTATCAACTGCAGCGAGCTAGCCGCTCTCATAAATAACCTACCTTCCTGGGCTTCGTTAGATGTCCAGTCTGGTCTGCTGTTAGCGCAGGCGCATTTAGAAGCGACAGGATATAGCGTCTGTTTGATGTGTTTAGCGACTGTGCTGCCATCTGAGCAATGGTGTTAGCATAACTTCGACTGCTAACACGCTACATGCTTTTGACGTAGCGTGCTGAATCCAATTATAGTCGATTTTAATTGTTCAATCTTCTATGTGATCGTGTGCGTTCTGTGACTTGTGATTGTCGTCATAGAATGTGAAATATAAGGAATATACTCAATTACCGAAGTCTCTGTCACCCTCTTCTCACTTTTGACAATGTCAAGGTCCCCTATAGATTGAATGTACGTAATGCGTGATGTGTAAGAGGCTGCCGTTTCACTTGTGCATGAAGTAATATAAATATGTCACGTAACGAGAAGCCTCTGCATGCTTCAGGAAACAAACCCTCCTCCTACCCTCGGCTTCCTGCCCCAACATCTGTTGGCGTACACGACTTCCTGTTATTTATGAAATTACACGTTACTCGGAACTACAAAACCCTGTGCGCAGGTCAGCGGGACGAACGTACACACTGGCAAATCGCAGTGTCCCATAACAAGACATAACAAGACTCGTGGCTTTAATGCGGTGTAAGTGGTCAACGTAGACATTGAAACAATTCAACAAAAGTGAGATTTCAGGTTCTAACGGCTTCTACGCCGTGTAGTCCGGTAGAAGTTTATCAACGATTCAGAGGTCCTTGCTGCCTCCATCACCAGGGCGATGATACTCTGAAACGTCTGTAAACTTCTCGGCAAAACAACCCATAAAACAGACATCTTCAGACTCACCGGCTTATAAGCAGGACAATTTAAACAAGAATGTTTATCTGTGCCGAAGTAAAAGATTTGGTATCCTCTCAGTAACTACAGATTACAACGGAAGTAATTCTTACAATATGACAGTAACGAAGTGTTAAATATCACAGGAACCAGTTAAATGGATGAAAAAAGACCTTGTGGGCAAACAACAATAATGAATGTAATGCAGTGACGTACGACATTTGCAAATGCAAATTCATAGACGTGGCTCCAAAAGGTCTCCAGACTTCCATAGCTGTTGAGAGTCCACAAATAAAATATAAGAGCAACCCGCGGTAAAAGTTAGTTTCTATACCCAAAACAAATTTATAATATACAGGACATCCCAACACACGACTATGTATCACTTTCAGTGTAAAACCTAAGCTGATAAAATTAATTAAGCTAGTCACAATGCCTTATCCCTCTTCATTAATTTTTAGTTTGTGCCGAAATGAGTCTAAAATAAATTATTTTATTTGTTTCGTACTTAATCCTCCTCTATCTGAAGATCTCGAGGTTTCTCTTTTCCTTTTAATCTATTTGACATTTAGTAGGACTCCTTGGACGAGTGGTCAGCCCGTCGCAAAGCCTCTACCCATACACAGGACAACACAACACAGAAAAACGCTTACAAACATCCATGCCTTGAGTGGGATTTGAACCCACGGTCCCAGTGTCCAACCGCACGAGGTCCCCGGCCGCTGTGTCCGGTCAAATCAATGTCTGTAATTCATTAAATTATCACATAAGTCTAATACTTTGATACTTTACATATTGTAACTGGTGATTTGAATGCTGTTATCGCGGTGACATGGTTCTGTTTTGAGACCTGTTGATTCCGTGTCTGGCTGCACCTGAAGTCTAATAAAGCCATAATCAATCTTACCTCCGGCAGGTGTCGCTTTCCCCAAACACTCTAACCTACGGGACGTGGTGGTGATCTGTGTCATTTCGTAGGGGATCTTTCATTTTTGTAGAGAACCAACTTCCTGTCTGCGGGTTTCAAATCGAGGATCCCGGGGAAGGGACAACACTAAACCCAATAGAAATCTTAAGATTGCGTAATATAAAGAATTCATAAATGTGTCCTTATTCAGTGTTGTCAGGAATGTGATCTAAGCAGCAGAATCAAGTGATAACATTCCCCCGAAAAAAGAATTTCCCTGCGTTTGTGTTGTAGTAACACTGAGACGCTGTGTCTGGATTAAACGCGAACTGCTAACTGGGGCAAATTAACAGGGCAAGTATGCAGAGAACGGACACAGTAGGGCAGATGGACAAGGAGAATTTAAACTTCCTAGAGGTCATGAAAACAGCAAAGGAAGAGGAATGTCAGAGAAAACAGTTAACTGCAAAATAATTCGCCGTCATATTTCAGTGGTGTCACGTTATTAAGCACGAGAAATGCTCGTAACCTGGAGCGAAAACGAGACACGGTACAGTTGAAAGAATTTGCCGACACGGACAGTTATAAACTTTAATCTGATAAGTTACTAAAAGTCACAACTCCAGAATTTACAGACTCCCCTATTAATGACAAATTTTGACAAAAAATACCTTCTAGAAAAGTTTACATTTTCTATAAAACAATCTTAAATTGTTCTGATTATAAATATAATCTTAATAAATATTTTAATGCATAATTTTTAATGTTAAATAACTTTGTAGGAGTCAGTGCCAACGTTATTTCCAAGAGCATACCTCAGTAACATGTCCCTGCATTATACCCCATCAAGGTAGAATAGCTTCGGACAATAAACGTGCTTAAAATGTAATAATTACGCTCTCTCCGTTCAGGTAGCGTTTCAAAGAAACTTTTTTAAAACGAATATCATACCTGCTTCAGAGAGACTAACGTTACAATACGACAACAGCCTTCTCTTAGAACGGCTAAGTCCTGCCGCTGTGTGAGCCCCCACATTACTATTTTAAAAACTCCAGTGGAGCCACATCTGAAACACAAAATTACCTCCCCCACAGTATCTCTCGTCTGTACTTAAAGTCGGGAATAATTCAATATTAAAATCCTGTTCACTAATATTTCTACAATCATTATTATCCCAGGACACGCATGGCTTCACCAGGTACAATATTAATTATGAAATTACTAAATTCTTAACCCCGAATTAAAATCGGTTTCCACAGAAAGAATGTTACAATATTAACAGTCTTAATGGATGTTCAGAAAGTAATTATTGCAGTTTTGTTTGGTGGGCTGTTCGGTCTTCATGTAGCAGAATAATTCTTGAAAGGTTCTTAATTGTCTCATGTAGTGAAGATATTCACGTTCTTTTACTAAACCCGAAAGTTTATCAAGGTGTTCACAAAAGCCAGACGATTCCAGTTGACACCCTCCAGCCATATTTTTCGAATAAGCCATTTTAATATTATCCCCCCAATTAACTTAAAATCTTAAATAAAGGTAGAATGAACTTAGGAACTACGGACTGTCCCTACAATTTTAAATGTTTCACAGGACCACATTTTTAACACATCTTGAGACACGCACTAACTTCAAATACTAAAATACTAGCTAATCTTGTCGTTTGAAATGTCTGATACAAAATGTACGACAGAAATTTATTTGCTCATTCACATACTTAGACTTAACGGAGGGTCACATAAATAAGTGGCCAAATAATTATAACTGTTGAATTAATTTTTCGATAATTGTTTGTGCTTTCAGTTTTGAGAGTGATTTCTGCTTCTTAAACGAGGCTTACGCTGAAAATTTACTGGTACATAGGAATGCGGCTTTAATTCCTTAGGAATATTCTGCATTACACTCCATGATTATTTTCTGTACTTAACACAAAATCTCTTTCCTCTTCATATTGTGTCTGCCTTCTGTTATTTCCTTAATTATTCCACGTTGTTTAAAAAACAATAGCCGAACACTTTTAATACGCAATTCAATGTCATTTAATTTATATGCTACCATAATGAAGTGAATAATTGTTAAGGTCTCGCATCTGTAACTTTATTCTTACTGACTATTCTCAAGGAAACTTTTATTATAACATACAGACAAGGCCTGAATGAAAATGAGAAATGCGTACAGAATTTTTGTCGGAAAATTTAAAAGGGAAGAAGTCACTTGGGAAACATAGGCATATTTTGGACGACCATATTCTCTATAAAAATATACTTTCGACAATAGGAAGTGAGTATGGGGATTGGATATATCTTTGGGATCTTCAAAATGAATTTATTGATCACTGAATGACTGTCATATTTTCAAGAAAGACGGTTCACGGTTAATTTGGTTTGATTTCTGGTCCGTTGTGTCACTTTTACACGCAGTTTCGAAATGAAAATCCAACAAAAATAGTTGAGTTTGAAGACAAAAGACAACTCGGTAACCTAGGCGATGGTAGTATAATATTAAAATTGATCTTGAGAGAGTGTGAACTGAACTACTGCGGTTCAGATTAGGGGCCGATGGCAGGTTCCTGTAAGTGAAGAAATTTTATAGTCCTTGACAGGCGAAGAATTTTCTTGCAAGCAGAGTGCCTGTCGGCTTCTGCGTAAGGAAGGACTTTGGCCATAGAGGGTGAAAATCATCTGGATGAACATAGTGACTCAGAGCTCTGCTGTTGCAAAAGTCTGCTTTGAGTATTTTTTCGCACGAAATATGAACCTGGCAGTAACGTCGTTTTAGTCCTCATTTAAGTCCTGTTCATAAATCTACAACAGCATTTGTTATATTTGTTAGCAAGAGTAAAAATTACATCACATGATATCCCAGTGCGCGCGCGCGCGCCTGTTGAAGATGCGTTCATGTGCGTTCACCAGGTACGTGAAAGTAACGGGCTTCTGCAGAGCCAGAAGCCGATTGTGGAGAGCTCGAGGAAACTCTCGGAATTCTTGGACGTACTTCACCCTTCTCTGCGGCCATTAGTTTGACTGCTGCATCCACTTGGTTGAACAGGAAAAAGTAGGAACGCAGTGCGGAGACTGCTGTATGTTTGTCTAGACGAGACAGAACAGACGTCTGCAGTGTGTATTTGAAACTGAACCTCGACTTTCAACCAACTTCCTGGCTTTCAAATGTGTAGATCAATATTCATCGTTCTTAGTTGTTACACTGCGCGCCAAAGACAGAGAGACAGAACGCTTTAATTATACTATCAGGGCACACCACGTAGTTTGTTATTCAAAGACGCTGTATCAAATGCGGTATTTGGATAGTTTACAATAACATGGAAGCATGGTTATGTATAATGACCTTGAACGAACCCAGGGGGGGAATGGGAAAAGTCCGATTAAAGGAAGTATATAGGTACCCCATTAAGTGACTGAGTAATACCATGACAAGCCCCGTCGATATAAAAACCAACTACCTATAAATTACAACTGAGAAGCATCACTGAAGCCAATTACGTTTCGGCCATTCGTACAGATGGAACTGTTTGGAATTTTTCATTTCGGTATCAACAAGTATTATTAATTATTTAAACAAAATATTCGCACAAAGAGTAACGCCAGAAATCCACATTTTTTTTAAGAATAATTAGTTCGTCAGAGGATGTAGTTGTTCATATCGCCGATACAAATTTACATGACTTAACTGGTAGGCCTGTTTCTTGTATTACAAATATTTTACATCCTTCTCTGTGCAAATGCTTCACATGAAACATGCTCAACTTCCCATTTTGAAGGGCCCCTGTTCTCAATACACCTGTCATTTGATACAGACAGACAGACCGCTTGCTAGTTCTGAGAGGTTCCTCCACTTTCCAGGGTAACTTCTTTTATTCCGAAGATGGGACATTATGTTTCTTGCAAACGTTGTCAACTACCGGAGCTGAAACCTAGAATAAAACCATCAGTGTGGCAAAGTTAAACTCTGTATGTCTAATCATCAGGTGTGATGGTGGATTTAACTTCCATAGCAGGGAAATGGTAGGTGTTGTTGTTGGTACGCCGACAGCTGAAGCACGATTCCATTTCTTCTGCAAAGGAGAAGTGCTCTGTGGCATGTGAAGGACTAGTAAGCAGTTTTTATAAGAGAGAACGTCGGTAACTGAACATAGGTCTTATCGACCGAGATATATGATAATTGGCATGACGTGAATTTAACGTGCACTGCATTATATATATAAAGACATTTATCATCAATCAGAGTTACGCACAATTTTATAAACCAAAGCGCCATTCAGATGTTTATCTTTCCATATTTCCTTTATATAATTCTTCGTTTTGTTCTTCCCTCTTATGACTTCTGTTTCCATGCGTTTTCGTACGCAGATCTCGTATTAGAATTGACCTCTGTGTACGCGTGAGGCAAGTAGAGAAAGGCAGAACGGATTTCTATGAAACTTGGCGCATGGCGACGTTACTAAAACGCGTCAATACGTTTCGACCGACGACGACGACGACGGGCACTTCACACGATCACCTGCTTGCGTCTTTCTTTCTTTTTTTCCGCATGTGGACATGAATGAGCGGGGAATTTTGATCCTGAAAATTACTCGATTATTCACGAAGGATTAAAGGTTAAATTCCAGCGAGAACGGAAGAATTTTTCACAACGCACACATTTTCTATAGTGTTTCCTTCTTACATCCTACATTGTTTTTTCTAGTTTTCCTTCCAAGCGTCCTTTCATTATCTCTGGGTTATTTGCTTTCTTTCGCACTTCATTTTTGCATACTTTATTCTTTCGTTCCTTTCTTTCCTTTTCGTCTTCTTCAATGTATTTCCCTTCTCTTTCCTTTATCACATTATTCCTGTAATTTTTCTTGTTCAGCATCCTCCCGCGTTCTTTCCCGCACTGGCGTTTGACATAAGACAGGAGTGTGTTCAAAGTTGTTTAGACAATTGCTTGGTCGCTTACTCTGGAATTCGTCTACTTCAAAGCATCTGTTTTTTCCAGCGACACTCCATTTTAAATAATTCCTAAAACAGAAGATCGTATGTGGAAATAAATGCCAAATATTTACAAAAAAAACCTTTGTGATTATAACTTATACGTAAACATCTTGCCGTGGTTCTAGATTCGGGTATAAGTAATTTCTTCAGTGTATTCACAATACTTTTTATATTAAACAAAGTTTGGTTATGCTTTAAAGTATAAGTGTTTCTACTACATGTAGTCGTCTTAAGCTAATACATGGTAAGCTACTACAACATTATGATTTTAGATTTATCTTAAAGATGACAGTGTAAGGATACTTATGCAATTCGAAAATTATATAACTTCATACGACGTTCTAATTTTGTTCATGTATATTTATGTAAGGAGTGCACCATTAAGCAACTACCAAGACTACAAGCCATTAGGACGACATCTCCTCCGCTGTGAGAAATTCATGCGTCTTCTCATATAAATTATTTTGATGCACATTTTAACATATTTTACAGATGATTTTCGCTATTTCTCGTCATTAGCAGAGTGAGACACCGCAAATAATAATATGGAAGATAGATATTCTTGTTCTGATTACATTTTAAATAACTGTACAGAAATTTGTCAAGAGTGGGCATGTAAGAATTTAATTGGCCTCACATTAATGCTCATATAAGTATATAGCCAATGTAATTTGTATTATCACTAACACCACATGCGCAGAAACGATTTGTATATATTGAAGTGTTGAAAGAAATGGATACCGTAAATCCCTTAATTCTTGTTAAAACTTCGCTACTGTAATTTAATACCAGTCAGATTTATAAACTAGTGAACTTGGAGACGCTTTGTAAGACACTCTGTCATATCACATTAATCCGTCTCATTCGGATCCAGGCATTCAACTGTCACCAATGCCAGAGTCTTTAATCCTTTGGTTACAGGAAACTAGAGACATTAATTCCTAGTCTTTCATTTTCTTTAACTGCAGGGCCACAAGAACAATTATTGCGAGAAGGATAATTAACGTTTTAGCCCCAATTAACGTAATTAGTTTCTTATAATAAAAGAGAGGTATAATCCTGTATGAAGTGTCTTACAGGATTTATTTTAAACAGGAATTACAGAGGAAGTTAATGACATTGCTTGTTAACAGAAGATTAAGGCTTCTATTTTTCCACATCTTTGCGTAATAATTGGACCATTTTATAGGCCTATATCCTAAACAAATGACGAACAACGTGTGTAGTCATTTCAAGAGTTTACTGTGTTTGTCGCCATAAAAGAAAGCAAACCGAGCTCTGACAGAACATTGAGGTTTTCTTCTGCATTAACTGGAATTAGAATACGCCTGTGAAAACTGGAAATACTGAGAAAAACTGGGGAAGAATGGTCAGGCCATAGAGAAGAATAGTTTTGCCAGTTTGGGTGCAAGGCTTGCTTCCTTAGAGGGGTGTTCGGTGTGCAGTGCGATTGTCACGACACGCAGCGCGCCCGGCGGTGAAGTTTTAAACTAAGAGACCAGGCGACAATAACTCTGGAACATTCGCGTTTTATTTCAAGGCGGAAGACAGACGCCCGCTTGCCGAAGCGGCTGTCTGCGGTTGTAAAAGTGAAGCGGTTGGAAAAGTGGTAATACGTTGCGTGACCCGCACGGCGTCGTAAAAAAAACGACGACATAAAACTGATTAATTCGGAACATCTGAGGAAACACTGTGATAGTCCAGGTTCGTAGTTCGATTCCGGAACGGGCTGAACCTTGAGATGAGGGTAAACCAGGCTTTGGCATGTTAATCTGGTTTATATAAACGAAGGAGGTGTAATTAGATGATATTTGGTATGCCTTACTTTATCCAAATTTAATTGATTTTATTAATTATTGGCTTGTTAAATGTGTTAATTTGGAAGAAAGTAGCCATACTCGGTCGTTTGAAAGTCTCTCTTCTCGACTTTCCATCTAGAGGAAACGTGAAATAAACAATGGTTGCGCAATTGTTCAGGTAGTTATTCAACGTGCACTTAAGCCACTCCAGACGTGGAGTGACCCCTTTCCAGATGTGGGATGACGATTGCATTACGACAATCGCCTCACTGCGACTGACCAATGGAATTTTAATGCGGGTTATGGGCGCGTTCCCGCCGTTGTGGGGGAACGAATCAGATAGCCGCATTTAATTCAAATTTAATAACAATTACGTAATGCATTAGTATTTAAAGAGTGATTGTGTGGTTGCGGGCCTCTCAAGTTTTAATTCTTCAATCGAGCAGACACGTTTTATTCAAACGTAAATTTTTACACAAAGATAGACCTTACAATAAGTGTGGCCGGATATATGTACGTTTTTGTGTGTCTCAAGAGACAACAAAAACACTTCTCCAAGAACATCCCATTGTCGTCTATCGGTTTCACAAGACAAGAGAATTAGCTTCTTTGGAGTAAAAACCACTCCAACCATCGGCTTTCCCGTATATTCCATGGGAGTCGGAAACTCTCGCTCGCCGACAACCCCACATCCTTTATTAGAATTCCCTTCAATCTCTTTCACTTCTGTGTATTAAAAATTGTAACCAGACGAGTGCCAGGCAAGTCACTGGTTTTGACTTCAATAAACAAACAGCGAGTCGTGTGTAAGAGAGGACGGTTACAACACGTTCATCCGGTAGAGTTTTTAGATTCATGTTTTCAATTCTGTTGATCTACCTGCACCTCGGCTCCTGACCTCGTTTTCAGCGGATTCGTCAGATTTTTGTAGCATTTAAATACGAAATGTCTTTCTGAAAAAATAGTGTTGTGTAGGCATGCGGCTGTGAAAACTTCTGAATGAGTATCAATATAAAAATTCCCTTCGAAATTGCACCCCCCCCCCCCCCCCCGAAACATACCGGTGTCTTCTCAGAAAATCAGTCGAATTTTAAGCCTTACAAAGTTCAGTTTATTTTGCGGTAAAAGAAGACAAATCATTAGCTCTATCTCGTGGATGTTACAGCACAATTTTGCAAATATTGTACCGTTTAAATTATGTATAATTCGGTTATTTAGTTAAATGAGAATGAAATATGTAATTACTTCGCTTGATGTTATATGTGTATGAAGATAAATGCATCAACATGAAATAAAACATCAGTCTCGTGTAATTTGTGTCTGAATTTGTGGCTTCTCGCACAGAATCTCTGAAATTTAGTTCCATTAATGTAAAGATTAATTTCGGACCATAATAGCCTAACAGGTAACACTGTCTCCAGGTCAAAACCATTTCCTTGAATTGTAATCTCGTGGCTTTGAGGAGGTTCCATGATGCTTTTCTTACTCCGTCACTACGATGCTCCTTTATATTGAAACAAAAGACGATAGGTAAGTCATTTATCCTCCAGACACTTCGCTCTAAGCTTCTGTATGCATTACGAGGCCCGTTTACAGTGCCCATGAATTCCATTAGTTAGAACACAGACCTTAAAAAATTACGTCCGTACTATGCAATTCGTACTGGAGGAAAATTAGCCCTTAGTGAGTTCAAATCACCCATCAGAAATAATTTCTAGAATGTAATAAAAGATAAGATCGAAGCTGCGCCTTAGGATTTTAACACATTCTTTTAAAATCTTTCCTGACAAAGAAGCAGCTGTAGAGAATTATCGATTTATATCGCTAATGTTCGTACTGAAACGTAAGTCGACAGAAACGGTAATAAAGGACGATAAATCTAGTTTTCAAAACCGTTTTTGGAACTGTGTGAATTTGAATTACCGAAGCTCCTTTGTAATGATGTTCCAATGAGAATATCAACGTTTAACGTCGCAAGCGAGTTTTTGGAATTGCAACCAAGCTTATTCAAAAATATTCATAAGTTCAAAAAAAAGCAGTCGCTGGAACTCTATTTTAAAGATGAGTCGTGGACAGAACCATACTAGTGTAAATGAAATCGGGATATAATTGCTCTCAGAAACCCAGGTGAACTAGCTGTAAAACATTTATCAGACGATAAAACCAGTTTACTAATTTTACAGATTCCACAACAAATTTTAAAAAGACCTTTGCCGCACTACATAATCTTTCTCGCCCAGTAGCCTAGACCGAACGGAATAATTAATTGAACTCCCAGACTGTTGGATCACTGCGCAGTTTTGAAGTTTTACTGACGCCGATACGCTAAGATGATCCCACACGTTTGCCAATAGCCTTGAACTTCATCTTAGAAAGGCAAGTGTTTGTAAAACATAACATGCAATAAATTCTCGACGAAACAGAAAGTGGTAGAGAAATTGCAAAAATTCAACTTTTGGGCGGCCACGTGACACAAAAAAGGAAAACTCTCTCTCTCACTCTCTCTCTCTCGCTCGCCTTTATCTGCCGCAGTCTAAATCTATTAGAAGCTCTTTTAAGTAACGTGGGACTATGATTTAATTCGCCTTGAAAGCTAAAGAGCCGGTAAACAATTTGCATATCAGTTACGTTCTTGCTGCAATGCACAGCTCAATAAGCTGTTCTGCCAGACTTGGGCTTCAGGGGCTTGTGGGGTTTCAGTCCTATGAACAGTGCATGCTTCTGTTCCATTCTGCACAGATTATACACTTGACATTCTCGAGATTAGTCATCGCAGTTCTGAAGTCGAACTTGTTCTTCTCGTCGTGTCGTGAAGTGACAATATTCTTAATGCGGTTTTGTCCACGTCTTGAGGGCGTGTCACCTGGTCAGAATATTACTACGGTCATTTTGTGTATAATTGAAGTTATTTTATGCCGAAATTATGTAATTATCTTCTTTTTTATCCATACCTCCCACTCATTTACGAAGCAGGTATACGATAACCAGGCTGTAGCTTATTTTATTTTTATTTATTTATTATTAACTGCAAATGGGTTTTTACCCGGTGACAGTGGTGCTACAATAAGACACAACAAAACAATGAGACAACAAAACAATGAGACACAACAAAACAATGAGACAGAACAAAACAATGAGACACAACAAAACAATGAGACAGAACAAAACAATGAGACACAACAAAACAATGAGACAGAACAAAACAATGAGACACAACAAAACAATGAGACAGAACAAAACAATGAGACACAACAAAACAATGAGACAGAACAAAACAATGAGACACAACAAAACAATGAGACAGAACAAAACAATGAGACACAACAAAACAATGAGACAGAACAAAACAATGAGACACAACAAAACAATGAGACAGAACAAAACAATGAGACACAACAAAACAATGAGACAGAACAAAACAATAAGACACAACAAAACAATGAGACACAAAAAACATAAGACACAACGAAACAAAGTTACAGTCTAAAAATTCGTTATGAAAAATTGATTAATACAATCAGAAATCTCACTTGGAGCTTGTCTCCTTACGATCCAAGCAACAGATTTGCTCGTAACACTACAACGTCCATCCCTTCGTCAGACAAGCGAGACCAAATTTGTGTGTCTCGGAACAATACTTCGTCAGATGTAGAAATGGAACAGCAAACAGCACATTCGCTATTGCAATTTTTTTTTATTTTTGAATAAAGTCATCTCGGCCCACTTGCATTTTTCCAGCAACGCTTTCGTGATGAGCTTCATGAATTATGCTCTATAGCAGGGGTCAGCTATCATTCCATTACTGTTGACCGCATTCGTTATTCGTATCTTTGTTGAGGGCCAGAGTAAAAAAAAAGGTGACGTCGTGTACACTAAGAGAAACTGTTTAACTCAAATAGTGTAGTTTGTATTCGCTTGAAAACTGGTACCAGTTTATTTTCCCATACAACTGATTCTTTGTGAAGACGTTGTTTGTTAACTTTCAGACTTTCATTTATATAAAATCATTATTAATTTTATAAAACTTCTAATAGCACAGTAATTTTTATGTTGTTTGTTAAATATCATATGGTTTGAATAACGTAACAATGTACTTTTACGTAGTAACGTGATTTTAGCTTATTAGCCCTACGGATACGTCTACAAAATTCTTATTTATTCCATTAAAGTAGTTTCTCTCTCAGTGTCCATGAATATGGCTGTCTTTTGGGTTGTAGCGCAGTGTGACCTATTGAAGGTTAACGCACGTTTTAGAGGCCCACGTCGCCCTGATGATGGAGGTAATAAAGACCTCCGAAACAGTTTTAAACTTCTACCAAATTACACGGAGTTACAGCCCAAAAGGCAGCCAACTTCAGTTGCTACTTGTTTGTTTGAGTAGTTTGTTTCTTAGTTAGTTTGTCGGTAACTCAATTATGACTGTCTTAAACCATTTTTTTAAATGAAACGCATTCGTCAGATGTGCAATGAGGTATTTTTCTTCCTTACTGACTGTCACTAGACATTTCTTTCGTACTGCTCGCATTGTAAACATTTCTTCGCAGAAGAAAATGAAAATACTTCAAATCAAAGTGCATGTAACCAGAATAAATATATGATGGACTTAACGTTCGTGAGATAAATGTCAATAACGTTCAAATGTAATATTAATTTGATATCAGGATTCCAGATTTCCCATTTTTGCTGCTTTGTCATTGACTGTACAAATTTCGACACAAGACAGTGTAAGTCATTTTTCTAAGTTACGTATTCGATTTTTCACATGTAAACAGAAAATAATGTAAAGTATTTATTTATCACAAGTTTGAAGAATCAGTTTCAATCAGTTTTGGAACCTACCGTAGTTTTATAAATGAATTTAAAACATCTGAGATTATGGTTTCAGAATATGGATGTTTGATTTTCATGTTTTTAATATGTTTCGTAATTATGTTTTCACCTTAGAATCTGGCAACAGAAAATTATGATGAATCGACATTTTTATTCAGACGTTACACTATTCTGTCACTAGTACCGCGTGTTTTAACAGTTGCATAAAAGGCGTTCTTTGAATTGCGAGTCAATGGTTTATGTACGAGTCTTGTCTCCACGGAAGCCCAGGTTCGCGCCTGGGACAGTCCACGTATGATTTATAATGACAAAGTGGCACTGGGACAGGTTTCTCTCCGAATTCTGTGGTTTCCCCGTCAGTACCATTCCACCGCTGCTCATTTTCATTGATGTATTATCTGGGGGTTGGACAACGAACCCGCTGGCTGTCTCAGTCGCTCACGGAGAAGCCTCGCCCTATCGCAACGTCACCGGTACAATTAACCATAGCTCACGAGTCCCGTATTTCACCGTCGACACAGACGGTCGCAGCATTGAGGAAGTGAAAGGTTTTAATTATACCAGATTTATTAATTTTTACTAAAATAAATCATTGGTGACTGTCGACACTAATGTCCGTTAAGGACGAAGATCCCGAATTACGTTAATATAGAAAAAGAAATATATTTGTTGAGACGTATACGTGAATTAACAGTTAATATAGTAACGACAATTTTAAAGAGTGTCAGAGAGAATGTGACAAACAAGAGCTGGCTGGAGTGGATGGCACTGGTCGAGGTATGTGGAATGCGGTGGATGGTGACACAATAATGGCGACTGAAATCAGAATAGATCAGTGACGTCATCTTATGTGCTACATATGCACAGATACATGCACAAATATTATTGGTACTAAATTATATATTTATTAAGGAGTGTATTCTTATCTTTGTTATTTATTTATTTATTATTTATTTATTTAGTGTTCTGTCTGACGACAGGTCCATATGAACAGGAGCCTTCCATCCTCTTCTCGGACTGGGACCTGTTCATATACGTTCTTGGCAGACGATCCAGAAGTGGTTTGCCATTGCCTTCTTCTGTGTGTGAATGGAGTAATTGTTGGGATGCCACGGAGAAACCGGGGAAGCCCCCTGAGGAAAACTCCGTGTTGCCTAGACCACGGCCTTGCCCAACACAAGTTATAAATTCGGGCACCGCCGAGAATCGAACCCGAGACCCCAGGATTACAAGGCCAGCGTTCTCTAATTAAATATATACCTGTCAGTACGATTTGCGTTAAATTTTTACTTCTTCGGAGTGTTAATGTGTTGCCGTACACAAATATTTCATACGTCGGAATGTCGACACCCGGGTCTTTCGTCGGCCTTGCGTCACCCTGGAGCAATTGTCCCGTTTCCCTGGGACCGTTTATTGGGACACAGACTACTCCCGTATTTGAGTGTTCCTGACACACTGGTTTAAGAACCAAATGCCACTTATTCTCAGAGTTGCCCATGGACACGTTCTTTGGCATGAGAGATGCTAAATCTGTCAGCAGAGAATTCTCCACTGGCAGACTGGAAAATCGTGTATTTCCAAATCCAAAACCTAAAGTAATTTGTTGTGGCTGTCCTCCGGGTTGTATCTTCGGAGTACGGAAGAACTTTGTCGACGTTTCGTAGGCGCTTGCCTGCTTTTTCATTAAGGCAATTATTCGTCTATAAACGTCTACCGGACTGAACGGTATAACAACCCAGCTGTCGCAGATAGAAAATGAAATATCAGTAAGTTGATTGATTGGTGTCGATCAGTAACTTCGGCATATCATTTATTGGGGTATTTGAATGCCCGCATCGGACATGGAAAGTTATTTATTTAAAAGAGAGTAACGCACTGTAAACTACGTATAAGCCCATCGCAAAATATCGTTTTGCTGTGCTTATGACAATCACTTTTACTCTCAGAGTGTACTGTTCCAATAGTGTCGTGTCCAGCACCTTGGGGGAAAGATATCACCGTCACCTCCTTCCAAATCCTTATAACTCTGCGTTTTCTCTTCTCACGTAATATTTTATAACCTCTGTAGGAGAAGTATCATCATCGGTTACCTAGCAGTCAGTCCTGCCACGCTCAGAAGTTACCAGCCTTCACGGGCAAAAGGACTGTGTCACGAGCAGAGCAGTGACGCAAACTTAATTTCGTGCCATTTCGCTGGAACTTTCGGACGGTTTGTGTCTCGGTGTACAGTGACGTGGTGTCTGAAGTGCGCCGTACAATTTAATGACAAATTTCATCCTTGCCCCACGCCCGCTGTCGTGACGTAATGAGGCCATGTAACTTCAGCGGAGGAGACATGGCTGTTGTTTCATCTCGTTCCATCGTGATCATGTAATTTCATGTCACACTAACTGTAACATACCAATGTTCAACAATACCATCATCTACGAGATCAGACGCGGATCAAAAGGAAAAAATCGTGTACCCAGAGTCTGACGTCTCTTCAGGCCGGTGAGTCAAGAGTGGACTAAATCAAAGTTGCTTTATGTTACTGAGATTATTGACACAGTTCATCAGATCTGTCTCTGTTATTCATTGATAACACATCATGCCATGAGGACGTGGAAATATGGAATCAGATTCCCCCTTACCCTTTCGACTGGAGACTGGTTTGGCCCTCTGCACTTTGATGAAGAGAAAATTCCTTGCCCCTGTAAGGAGTCGAACCCAGATTGTCCAGCCCGTATTGAGCCGCTGTACCGAGTGCGCTGTCAGGGATCTTTAGTTTATAATATGTTTCATTTATTTAGTTATTCGTTGTATATTTAACGATGAATAGTGAATCTGAAAGAACTTTGAAGGAATCGATCGTGGCATAATTTTAGATAACTCGGCATATTCCTGTAGAACCTGAGGAAAACCATGAGTAATTTCAATAGTAATAGTTGGTATCCTACTCGTTATTTGAACTTACGCCCTCCTGAAGACGAACGAGTTGGACCACGACTTTTATTATTATTTCGTTGTGTTTTTACTGGTTTGTGCATATTTAATATTAACGTAGGAACTTAACTTTAGAGCTTAATACAATTTAGCAATTGGAAAAATTATAACAGAATACCAGTAACAAATTATATACACAAAAAATTACTACTGGGAAATATTTAATTTGAAATAGATTTTTGATTTTTTTTGGAATTTTAGAATCAGTGTGGATTAGTGAGTTATTAGAAAGAATTTGAATATTTTAGAAAAATATTGTGTGTGGTGTTAGGAACATACGCACACAGGTAGCGTCATTAGATTTTAAACCAAAAAATTGTTTGAAAGTAGTAGATTAGATGAGGGGGGGGGGCCAAATTTCAGCGACTGCTGGAACGCTGTCAAATATTTTCGGTCGCTACAGGCGTACGCCTAGGCCTAACAGAAGATTTCGGGGGTTACAAATTCTCATGAGAACAGAAGAAAGTAAGGAGGAAAAATGTGTCGAAAGTAAAACGATAATGAATGTTGGGAAAGACAAAAATATTTTGAAGAATCGGATTGGGAAGACTAAACCGCTTTATCTTCATAAGGATTGAGTTATATGTTGGTCTCCAAAATCAGAGCTGTTGAATTTTCTGGTTTTATTAGCAGAGAATTGACGCTTACGTTTAACTTAAGCAATTGAATATTAATTAAAACAAAACTAATTTTTTTATGTAGAATATTACCTGAAGATATTTGCGGGTTATGCAGTGAAAGAGAGAGAGACAGGAGATTAAAGACAAAATAAGAATTAACGAGGAAAGAATTTTACCCAAACGTGTTCATCAAACGTCACGTAAATTACAACTGCACTATTTATCACGAGTTTAAATCTCTGTAAATTTATAGTTCATATCTGGACATGCCTATCATATGAATTTTGTGTGATTTTCTAATAGTCGGCGTATTTGATCTGTGCGGTGTGGAGCGTCAGGACAGCGAGCGGTCATTACTGGTTCTCAACTTCCCATCATGCACTTCGGGACGCGCACAGCTGGGGTTTGTTCACACACACACACCAAGCGTTTCTCTGCGTCACTTGGCTTCGCTGCTCTAGCGTGAATTAATAATCAAGCCGAGCGTAATATTACGACCACACTGTGTCTTTCACTATGTGGCATGTGTTCCTAACTCCTGAGATCATTATAAGATGGCACATAAGTCATTTAACGACTCACAAGTAACTACAAAGGCCACATACCTTTGAAAGCAGAGTGATTAAATTTCATTGCAGTTAAGAGTTTCAGTTGTTGAGTACAGAAACAGTTGTCTGCCTCACGAAAGATGGAGGACAATGAGAAATTACGTCCCAGGTCTTACTGTATGTCCACTTCATGCTTTGAACGTAGAGGGCAGCAGAGTAGCCAGACTTTCAAAGTAAAACTGGCATGTACAATTCTCAGGTCTGTTCTGTGCTCGTAAACCTCCAGCAGACCTATCGCCTTTAACTGGATTCTATGACCTTATATTTTCATGTCCACGTCAGCAATTTGTGGACGAGAACCCATTAGGAATAAAATAGTGTCAACTTAGTATGTTTATACCTTAAGACAGGACAGGGTTTTTTTTAAAGAGGCCATAATCGGAGAAGTTTGTCCTTGGTTCGAGTCAGGGTCGGGAGATTTGTGGAGCTTGGAAATTAAGTACTATATAGGATAATCGTCTAAACCTAAGTTGTTTGTTTTGGGGAGGGAATTATGGGAATAAGGGCCACAACCCTGAAAAATGCCCTGAGTCCGAATCACAGTAACAATAGTTTGTGTATCTTCAAAACTAGACATGTAGATGAATGTCGCCAAGATATATTTGTATTTGTTTCTTCGGAGTGGTTACAGGAACGAAGGCACAAACCTAAAAACCGCGCAGGTCTCGAGTCCAGGTGAAGAGGTCTTTAGTATTTTTCAATACAATTACTGCAGAAGAACACAAATGACACCAAGCAGAACTGTCATTTCTTGCTTTCGCGATGAGATTACAGGAACAAAGGCCGAAACGTCTAAAAGAATGACCAGGGTTCGATTTCTGGTTGATGATGCTTCCGAAAAATATCATTCAAAACAAGTGAACTACAGATTCTAAATCATCATTGTTCTTTAGGAAAATAGGATAACTCCCTAAAAGCTTGTAATGAGACAAGACTTCAGTTTAAACATTTGGGGAATAACATATTAGAAGCCATAATTTTAACATAATTTTTAAAATGAAACTTCATTTATTCCTAAATCCCTAATATTATAATGCCGTCTGAGTATAATTTTCATTTTAAAAGTCTTAAATATGCTGTTAAACTATGATCGATGAAAATCAAATTCAGTCTTTGACAGAAGCGAGTAATAATTTGAGACAGGCCGGATATCATGACTGAGAGACTTGGTTTTCTTCAGTCCCTTCAGAAAAAATTGAAGGATATTCTCCCAGAATAGGCCGCGATAATGCCTTCGTATAATTTCCAAGTCATCGTTCATGTCAAATCATTCCACGTAACATATAGGACACGGTTGAGAAACGTCGATAAATTAACCAAGTTCTAATTAATGTGTGAAGTTTTGTAGAGGCGTCCAACTTAAATCTGTATGAAAAGTTGGTAATAGACGCTGGACGTTATAAGTAGGCCTTTTGTTTATTACTGGAAACATTCACGAAGAAATGTTGTAAAGTGAATTTCATTGAACACTGTCGGATTTGTAACTTAAATTTCACCGCAAAGTTACTCAATATTGACACTACATTTCTGTTGAATATACACTTATTAGTTTCAGAATCTACATTAACCTTGTCTGGCAATGGAGGATATGTTTACTCTGCAAATAGAAATGGAATGTACGTGGTCGGTTGACTTTCAAATAGACTGTGAGTACTAATTGCGCTCTAAAACATGTTAGCATTACTCAGCGATGTAAGCAAAGTTGTAATGTAAATTAACTAGATTTATCTTTAACTATGCACTGCTTGTTCCCATCCTAATAACCTGAAATAAAATGAATATGTTAAATGTGAATATTGGGTCATGTATCATAGCAAGAATTTTAAAGTCGCCGTTAACTTTCGTGGTGTCTTATTTAAATTGGTGGTTTCTGAGAGGGTTAACATTAATTTTGTTCAGAAGTTACTACGTGCGTCTCATCATAGTTCTAAAACATTCTCTTTTTTACTTTAATTCTTCTCGTCACCTTCTGTATTAAACGAAATATTAACCTCTTTTGTCCTCCTGACACTTCACTGATGCGGGCGAAATACAATTTACCATTCTGATTTTAAATTTATTTTTGCTGGAAGAATATGCTAATTTATTAAAATTATTCGTATTGTCAGAGTCTTAATCTTGAAAAGTGTTGTCATTTGACTCAATTGTTATTTTGTTCAAATCTAGTTATATTATTTCTTATTTAATCCTTAATTTTCCCCGCCAGAGACCTACGTACCTTAAAACACATAATATCAGTCTGAGTAAGAAATATACCACAGTTTAATACTACCAACTCTAATTCATTAAGCGATGTGTTGTTTACACTCGCGTTTGGGTTTATAAACAATTATTATTTTGCCCCTTCATAGTGTTCTTTCAGTTTCCATAGCACTGTAAGTAACTTGGCTGATTTACAGTTAAATTTATTAGACGTGACCGCTGAAAGGTGACGGATGACGGAGGCAGTATGACCTCTGAAACGTTGGTTAACATCGACCAGACTACACAACGCAACAACCCAGAAGACAGGAATCTTCATACTCATCGCCCTGATGAAGGAGGCAGTATGACCTCAGAAGCGTTGGTAAACATCGACCAGACTACACGGTGCAACAACCCAGAAGACAGAAATCTTCATACTCTGATGATTGAGGCAGTATGACCTCCGAAACGTTGGTAAACATCTACCAGACTACACAGCGCAACAACCCAGAAGACAGAAATCTTCATACTTATCGCCCTGATGAAGGAGGCAGTATGACCTCAGAAGCGTTGGTAAACATCGACCAGACTACACGGTGCAACAACCCAGAAGACAGAAATCTTCATACTCTGATGATTGAGGCAGTATGACCTCCGAAACGTTGGTAAACATCTACCAGACTACACAGCGCAACAACCCAGAAGACAGAAATCTTCATATTCACTGCTGTGAAAACCTCAAATCTTACATTTATTACGTTGTTTCGTAACCCACTAACATGAAGGCCCATTAGAAAATGGACATTTCGACGCTGTCTCAATAGAATCAAATTAAGTCGCTTCGTCGCACGTGCTGAATGTCAAGTTCAAGTTCATCTGCAGTGTGTGAGTTCCGCCAGACACATTCCTCCTTGTGGCTTCAACAAGTCTTGCATCTCCTGGCCCGCCACAGCTCGATAGCGGTCTTGCGGGCAAGTATGTGGTGCACAAGTTTAAGAAGACATTTGAGGCCGCGGGACGTGAATACTATTTCCTTGCTTTAACGCTACGCTGTTCAAAGGTCGGCATTTTGCATCACTTCACACAAAGCAAAGTAATGCTTATTATACCCTCCAGCCGTCTTCCTTAGCCTATCGACTGGCGTGCCTCTTTGCTGTTTCCCCGTCAATAATTTTTCTTTCTCATTTCAATGTACTTTTCTTTAGAGTAAAATAAGCTATTATTCTGCCTGTTTCTTATACACTTTCTCATTCGTTTGACATGATTGTGGAAAACTAAAATATCAGCATTTAACTTAATGAATGCACTATTGATTGTATAAGACACGCATATATTAATTATATGCAAACTCTAAATTTATTTGAAGACGTAAATTGAACAAGAAAATACTTTGTTTCTTTAAACTTCGTATAAAATCCAAATATACGCACTTCCGTTCTGCTTCGTTCCACTTGTTATTATTTTCCGTTACCCTTCCTAGTCCTTGCCCCAGCCACTTCCTATCCGTTCTCACTTTTAAACGATCATTTCGAAAATTCCAACGATTATGTCGAAATCATTCCATGTTTTCTTCCAATTTTATTGTGACGTACCACAAGCACGGAGTTATGTTGCGTCCACTCTAATACCTCCAACCTATTTCCACAATGTAAAGTTTGTCATAAAATTTGTGTACTTGTCACTACTGTCTGCCTGAAACTGTGGTTTTGCGTGTTTCAGCTTGGTTGCTCGGTTGGTGGATGTGCAAAACGGTGCCCTATGTTCAAGGGGTGTCCGTGGCTGCGTCAGTTTACAGCCTGATTGCCGTCTCGCTCGACAGGTGAGTCAGCAACCAATTGCATGTCTTAATGATGAACTCTGTTTAATGAATATGCGATTAATTTTGTATACGACTTTAACACACAGAAGCTCATTATTACGAAGATAATTCTTGAAGTCTGAAGGTTTCCGTCTGTGACGCGTTAAGAAATAATTGTTTTTTAACATTGCTCGTCGTAAACATAAAAATTACAACGCTGTTGGCCGTACTGTTAGAGCTAACCTCAGACCCCCAATCAGACTATTAGAGACGGCTTATAGCCAGTCTAATTAGACATTTCGCGCTATAGGAAATGGATTGGTGTGAAGAATAACTGTTGGAAATATTCCTAGAACCTACAAGTTGAGAAATTTATTTTGGTTATGGAATAAATAAAAGAATTCTGAACATGCCATTGCGAATAGTTTGTTATGGAAGTAAAGCAATGATATTAATAGAATTATGTCCAATAAATCATAAATTCTGAAGAGTATCAGTTAATGTAATTACATTTATTACGTAGCTCCAGGCTTATTTAACTCGTTAAACACAAAGCTTCCAGAAACAACCTTTCATGCGAAGTTGAAATTGTGGGTTTTCCCATCCTGTCAAAATGTATAAAAACTTGTCGAAGACTCAAAACCCAACTGTGCGAGAGAAATGTGCGGAAGTACCGAGCAAATGTTACGTGGAAATTTGTTCGAGTTATGCAGATAGGAGAAGTATTCTTGCTAAACTACTTTCCTGACCACTTCAGTAGCAGTTCGCATATTTCCGTACAGAAGCAATGAAGTCCTGATAAATATATTTTAAACAAATTGTCGCAGATAATAGAACCGTTCTTGAGTTTAGGGACTTCCTTTTCCAAGGAGTCCTACCGAATGTCTATAAATCAAAGCCAACGAAAAGTTGGGACCCGCAGTGCTCAGGCACTTGAAGAACGGATCGTTCCCAGTATCCCAGTTTAGGGACTTTATTTTTTATGGCATTCAATGATAGGTCAACGTGTCGGATGATAAGGCGTATGATAGACCTCGAGCCGTATCACTGCGGGCACTAGGCCATAATACGGTCCGTACCTCAAAGAAAACCAGCCACTTACTGTTGTGAAGGTAAATTTAGTACTGCTCTTCAAGAAAATAATCGCTGCTTCCAATGAGTGTTAAACGAAACATAAAAAAATGCAAGTGTACATCCAAATCCCTTATTTTGTATATATAATATGTGAAAGACATAAGTGGTAATTTACACTTTCCTTTCCAAATGTTCGTTTATGTTACGTAAATTTTCCGGGAACGTGCAAAGTAGAAATAATAACAATTTCGATTACGTATTAACAATGAGACAAGTATTTAAATCTGTCCCCTTCGACATCCCGGGGATTAGACCTTATAAGGACGAATTTGAGCTTACAATAATATAGATTACTCTTGACGGCAGAAAATGTTTCATAATGGCCAAGGTAACCAAAAGAAAAGGATAAAATTATTTGGAAAATAATATTGATTAATGTGACTGCTAGTGGAATGCTAATTGCAGCTTTGAAATATTAGGCCTCGTGATATTTTTCTCCAGTATTATGTATGAATATCAAGAATGCATATTATTAATAAACCGCAAAGGAATAAATTTACTAAAATAATGAATTCATGTAATACTGAGAAATATTTTCGCACACTGCCACGTACTAAATTGATCAGATTTGCGCCTTATTGATATCAATGGATTCAGAAGCTCCTGGATTCTGAACTTTTATCTGATAATTTGAATACACAGTAACATGAAACTTCCAAACCTGCTCTGAATTCCGCTAGTGCTGCTCCCACCACAGAAGTTTGCAACGCTGCATGTTGTATTTTATTAAAATCTTTTGCAGACATCTGTTTCGTCGGTTCAATTTCCCGGCTGCGATGCGACATACCTGAGTCGGTTCTTCGAAGTCGAGCTCAGTGCAGTCACGTGTCCCAGGAGGACACGTGACTCTGTCTGTTCTGTACACAAAGCCGGAATAAAGAAAGAAAGAAAGAAAGAAAGCAGATTTCTCCCCTGGTTGATCTCAAGCATCTTAAAATGTTTACAAAAAACACAGAGACGCCAGAGTTACAAGCGGAAGCGAGCCGAGGACGAAGTTATTTGCTCTGCATATTTGGATGGTTTCCTTGAATTTTTTTTGAAATGCAAAAGGAAAGAAAAAAGATCCCCTGCGGTTATAATGTTAGTCTATGTCCAGCAGACTGCTAATAATCTCACCGATGTTTGCTGAGTTTCATCCTATGCAGTTTCTTAGAGTAAGTTTCCGTATCTTTACAGCAGTTCCGTTGTTCTAACGTAAAACCGTTATTCCTGTATAAAATCTGTCCCGTGTTTGTTAAATCCTACTTAACACCATTGGTTTGCAACCTTATTGCTTATTGATAAGGTGTCGTACTGTGTAATTTTGGTAGGAAAATTAAATCGACTCCTGAAGATGGCAGTCTTTAGACTTACCGCCGTCAAAATTTCAAATCCTACTAAATCAGCTCCTATCTGTGGCGCCGATTCTGAAACTGCATCATAACAGCCGTCACAGAAACCATGATACAAAGTCGTACAACGTTGCAACTCTTAACAGCTGAGCCCATGCGAGTGAAGACGGCTTAGAACTCGGAGCATAGCAAATCTAGCAGCGCTGTACCAGTAACTTCTGGTTGTCTTGAAGAGAAGAGTAGTAAAGTTATTTCCGTGGTCTTAAAGGTTGCGACCTCTAGTCTTAGAAGCCGACGGATCTGAGCCCAGAAACAAATAGTATCAGTGGTTGTAACGTGTTTAATGCCAGATACTTCCCTATTATAAGGCTCGACGTAAAAAAAAACTTTATATGTAATTTAATTGCACTCATTTACATACAGATCTCCCTCTTGCACGCCGAGAAAAGCGATGAACACAAATTGCGACACGTGATATTTTGTTTTCCGTGTTCTAAACCACGGAACGGAACTATATAACGAGAAACTGCATTATTAATATTATAGCCCATCATTACTATGACTATTAAATCCTCGCATTTAATAGCGAATAAGACTTGCGAAATGAATACGTGAGTCTGCGTATTTTAAAGTTCTCTAATGTTACAAAAATGAAGATTTCTGCGATGAAAATTCTCCAAAATAAAATGCGAGGTCCTTACGCCTCTGAAGATGTCGATACTGGTCTTCAGAGTTATAAAACCTTGTGGAACTGCAAGTAGGTTTTAAAGAAATAAAACTGACTTAATATTTAACCCAGAAACGTCGGCATCAATCTACAAGTCCGCACGATGTTATAAAACAGAAGAAGGCCACTGCCGACAACTTCAGGATAGTAAATAAATGACATTACTATCGGATTTGCAGATAGGAAGCTTTTGAGCCGATGCAAAAGTTGGTTAGGTTTTACTTCGCACTAATTAACTTCTGATTCCGTGTCACCAAGAAATAATTCATCACTTGCCATCCACGTTATGCATTTCAGGGCACCGAAGTGGGCCATAATTATGGCAAAACATACTTGGTAATAAAAGATTAAGTAGGGTAGACGAAAGAAGGGCGACACCCCAAGAGGCTGTCGCGTTGATGAGAGGGAACAGCTTTGTGCCGTGGACAAAGTTTCACGGGAGTCTGGCAGATAGAGTGCCCTCTATCGACAGATACATTCTGCCCTGTAATAGGATTACAAAGAAGAAAGATGTTCTTGCGGCATGTCGTCATGTGAGAAAATTGCTAAGCACCATTTCCAGTTTAGACGCGAACTTATCAACCGATTTTTTTTTTGTATAAAGAATTACTTTTTAAATATTAGTCTTTATTATTTTAGTTGTTACTTAACCCCTTGCGGTCCCTTTTAAATACCACTACTGCCCTCTGCAGGTCTATTTAAATACTACTAAGCTGTATAAGTTCAACTACTATTATGAACTGGTTTAATTTTCTTTTATAACTTTCAGAAATCGAAAGAAACTGCTAAATATGGTGGAAATATGTTCTGAGAGAATCACAGTTATCTTATTTGATTACTGACCGCGTGAAAAGGCTAGAATAATATGCTGACACAGTTTGTCAGCCTTGGTTTGATTCCAGATCACGTAAAAAATGCGTAAAATACATGGCGGACTCAGTCCGACATAGGACCGCAAAGAGTTAAGTCTCATTCAGTTAACATTAGGCTGACGATTTAGCAGGGACGGATACTAAGATATTTTTGGAAGGTCAGATGGCAATGTTTATGATTCTGACGCCCTTTCCTGCATCGTCTTAGAGTTTTAATTTCCTGAAATTCGTGAAGCAAATTGTCCCAAGCCACACACATTTTAATCTTAGTAGCCGAAATTTTATAATTGTGTCGAACGACAAATTAGTCGATACATCGAGAGGTGTAAATTTATCTCACCTTAATTTCAGTTCCTGTGTCTCTGTGTTCTGCATTATTTCACCTTCAGTCAGTTCAAAGTGTTTTCTGGCTACTCTTCAGGTTCAGTTTGTCTCAGGGCCTGTCGTGTTTGCCGTCTCTAGCATCATAAATACTCCTGTCCTCGGTTGCTCTCGGTATAGACACACGACGTAAATCTAAGGTCTTCAATCTCACGTCAGTCGACCGAGCTACATAAGAAAACATTGCGTGATTGCCGAACCAAGTCATAGATCATTCTGGACTGCGGGCAGCTTTTAAAGTGGAACAAAGACCTTCCATTGTGAATTAGCCCAAACACCCCACAGTGTAACCTCTAATTAATTGTCATTATACGTAATTAAAATGCTTTTGAGAGACGAATTGACAGTGTATCCTCACTGCATTACGTATATAGGGAGTTCGTGAGTTTGTCTTTCGCCTCGAATTATAATAATATTATAAATATTTTCATTAAACAACTTATACGTAAGCTAACTCTGTCGTGGTCAACTCGTTTCTTACATAGTAAAAGGAATGTTGACTTATTCTTTGCTGCCCACAGATATATTTAGGAGAATTGAAATGAGGTTTACTGAAGTTAAATGCGAGATACGTATGGATGAATACTTCCCAATAAACACTAAACGTTAACATAAAAAAATCTCCTTAATAGTTGTCATTAAATAAATCTGCAAGAGTATACAACATTTTTTTTTAAATCGTAGACGATTACAGATCATGTTGATCTGCAAGAGTATACAACATTTTTTTTAAAATCGTAGACGATTACAGATCATGTACGTCGTATTAATAATATTTGTTGTATGAAAATAAAATTGCTTAATTTCCAAACTTTTTCGTCTGGTATAGAGATTCAGAAATCATAGAAGGACACATTTTATGGCGCTTAGGCGAAGATGTAGCTAAATTTGTCTTTTGTTTGTGTGCCATACCACGACAGCATGTTGAGCATTGTTTTCAGGGTTTGTAATCGGAGGGAATAGATTTTACAGTTTCCCTCCGTCCACTCACAGCGTCTTTTTGGGTGTGGAAAAATTTGCCTTGCCTTCGTCTTCTTAGAATGAATTTTACTTTCCATAAGAGTAATGCACTTTGTATGAAGACCGCTGAGAGTGTCTTACGTAATCACATTTCCTTGCCACTGAGGTAATAATTTCCTATTATAAGCATCGCGTTTTGTGCTGGCTTGTTTTCAAAGTAAGCCGACTGCAAGAACAAGTTTAAGCGACCCAGTATATTTTAATTACACAGGACAAAACTAAAACGTCCTTCGGAATAGATTAGAATCTGAGTTCTTTTCTTACGAATATAATTCTGTAATATAAATCTTAACGCATCCAACCGACAAGATAAGTGATTCCTTTAAATTGGCTATTGGCTGCGTTTGTCATACTTAGCTCTCCGATTCAGCAAACGACTTGATAAATCGCTACGGATATTTTAGGTAGAACGTAAAATGTATAGATATTGGTCGTAAATTATCACGAACTGCTTTAGAGATTTGTAAGAATTCGAGGTTCTGTTTGTTAGCACGTCTACATCATCACTTCTCACGTTACAAACAGGACACAGGACCAAATCACGATCCTCTGAAACAGAAAATCCAGTCTTGACTTTGATTAGGTTGTAATTGTTTTCCTATTGGAATTTAATTTTTTGAAAAATAATTCGGCAACGTATCAAATTAAGTTCCTGTTGTTCATTTTAACTCTGTTATTTACGTTAATTTAAAACGAAGGAATAATTGTCCTGCAGACAGGACTGAAACCCTCGTGTCCTATTAACAGAATAGTGTCTGAAGAGAAACTTGTGATTTAAATGGTTTGAGATCAGAAATATCAGCAGAGAAAACGGTGTCATCTCTCGCCTAGACGATATTTCATAAGGTATTAAAATGTACATGATTTTGTTTTGACATAAAATGAAGTTTAATTGTTATATTAATCGCAACTGTGTTTGATCTTAGAGTATTTTCCACAACGCATTTCGTGTGTCAATGTCGATACTACTTCTTACTTCTTCTGGTAAGTTGAAGAAGTTTAGCTTTCTTGTTCACTCTTCTGTCTTTCACGTGAACGGCTCCAGCACCAGGTGGTTTCTGATAAGTGAAAAGTGGATCGCGTAAAGATTTGTTGGAATGATTCTTATCCCTCAATTATTGTGCTGGAGAATAGGAAAAAGTAGCAGCTATTTATAAATTTGTACAGCTATAATAAAAAAATAAATAAGTTGCACGTCCATTTGTAAATGTTATTTGTTTCGGCGGGTTACAACACGTGGACTAGCAGCCAGACACCAACAAAGCGGACGAACGCTGTCTGCACGGGATTAAACGCATCTTCAGGAGTGTTAGAACCGTAGACACTATCGAAGAGTGACTTTACAGAAACGGCGTTATCGAAAATCAAAATGAAAAATATTTCTCTAAAAATTATAATGATGTCGGTGCTTTATCAAATATAATCCTGATTAATGAAGACTTTTACTCCAACATTTGACGGACTGGAAGCGTAACCACGAATAAGACGGCGTGCACATCAATGATACTATCACGTTACAGCGAAGACAAGGTGAAAATGTGGCGAAATCTGTCGGAATTATTGCCATGTATTTGAGTCAGTGTTCTAGTTACATAAGTTTTGTCTCGCAATCTCAAGACCGGCATACAAAATGCCTACATCTGAGGCTTAAAAGAACACCGACCCCGCCTAAGAGACTGGAGATAAAGCTGGGAAGAAAACTTCTTCGTGTTTTGGTGGATCTCGGGGTACGCAGACCGTGTAATTCTTTAATTTGTTGCCTCAGACTCACCCCAGGGAACAGATTGCGTGTCCGTACGGACGAACAATGAGGATCTGTCGACAGTTTGGCTGTAATTGTGTTTGAGGACGGAAGATGGAAAGAGATCAACTCTGAGAGATAAAAGGATGATGATGAAAATAGAGGATGAGTAAACAGAAGAAAAGTAGAAGAAACGAAATGAAACAATCACAGCAGTCCGGCCCCCCCGCTGATCGAGTTCAGACATCGTCTTGGATCTTGCGAACATCAATAAAAGTTTGCCCTGCAAGGGCCGTCCCTGGACACTCGTCAGGGTCACGGACAACAAATACTTGGAAGATTCCAATTGGTAAGAACTTAACCACTTAGTCTACATTCCTTAATCGCAAATTTAGTTTGACTCATTAATATCAGAATGCACTGTAACCAATTAATCCACTCGAACTCTGTAGATCAGTGGTATTCAACCTGGGGTACGCGTACCCTCGGGGGCACGCGAAGACATCTTAGAGGGTACGTGAAATTTAAAAAATATATATATTATTTTATGATAAACACTGAATAATCAGTAATATAATTTATTTAATTTATTTTAGATGTAGATTATATACTATGTATAACTTGAATTATACACCAACAACTTTGGGGGTACAAATTTGAAGAGAAATTGTATCTGGAGGTACGCGAACAAAAAAAGTTTGAATACCACTGCTGTAGATAATCCTTCAGTTTTAATATCTTGCCGTGTGTAACACAGTTTTTATAGAGGTATAAGAGCTAAGGGTTGTGTTATCGAAATTTTAGTGAGACGCTGTCTGTAGGGGGAGAATTGGAGGGTGTTTGTAGCCGGCGATAGCAGCTCATTTTAAGCCAGTATACCAGAAATCGTCCGGACGGACCGAGAATCCATGAAGACCTCAGAAGACTCGAACCGACTGTAAGTAAGAAGCACCTGAACAAATCTGTTCTGCTATCGTGACAGTACGGGAGTAGGAACGACGACATCCTGAGACAACCTGCCACCCCATTTTTCTCCACGCGGGCCGAAAATGATCGAACGCAATACGTGAGTAAGGTGACTGATGGGCAAACACAATACCAAACACAACGACACAAAAAGCTCAAAGTTTGCTATAAGGGAGAAGCGAAAGTTCTGTTCTGTTAGCGATTGATTATATCTGACATCTGGAGGTGATGGAAGGCTTGCTGCATTGATTTTGTTTTCGAAGTAAAAGGCTGTAACTTAGGACTTTTCTGCATAGAATGGGCACAACCCGTTAACATCTGCATAATAAGTTTTAAACCGATGTGTAAGTAGTGTTAGAATTCTCTGTAAAATTTAAGTCACAAAATTCAAATACAGACCACTGTATTTATAAAGAAAATGCAAGCATCCTTAATTTAGGACGTAAAATGCAGTTTTTAGTTGTTATCAGGAGACTTTTGAGGATTAAATGAATATTATCGATTAAAAAATAAAACAATATGATAGTATTAAAGGGTGTTCTTACATACAAACATCCCAATCTACGTCTATATTCAAAGTGCTTACAGGACATAAGTGGATCTAATTTATAAACGTCCATTATTCTAAAAGAAAATTAGAAGGATGAAAGGCAAATAGATTTAAATTAGGCTTGCTAAAGAAACTGTGTAGAATTAATTACGTTTCGTTTAATAAAAATAGTACAGCGTGAATAATAACAGATAAATAGACCTTATATCAATGGGGTGTCGAGAAAATACTAGTCCACCTTCAGTAGAAACACAATAATTCCCTCAGCTGCTGTTGATAGACCAGCGGTGCCCAAATGCTTTCTGGCGCGTCACTGAAATACGAACGATACTTACCGCACAGTTCACCATTTTAAACAAAACATAAACTGAACGGCAATTGGGAAGAATGCGTATCCATATTTAAGACTAGGCTAAAAACTTATGCTCCTTTCAAGTTGGTTCGGTACGGTTATGGAGCCTTCATTAATCTCTGTTCTAGCTGAAACAGTTTTCACTCAACTGTGTTGTGTCGAAAAGCAGCTGTAATTCTGCGGCCAGTTGTGGAGTGTCTACAGACTCGTCTCGTACACGAATTAAACAGTTAGGAAGACACAGATCTTCGGGCTTGATTTTATGGGCTCTGTCGCCGACATGCGATTTTACGGGTAGGTGGCGGATCTACTCACCGAATGTAACTGATGACCCCAGAGAAGTGTACTGAGGTCATGTCGGAACTACGTGGTTCCTGGAAGTCAGCCCATTAGCTTGTAACAACAGACGTGTTGCCATAAATATGAATTGAAATATGTTGTTGTCCAAAATTCAGTAGAATCAGCGTTCGGTTTGTAATTCAGAGGACAAGTAATGCATACATGAGGCGACAAAGGTGTGAGGTTACTAGTGAAACACGCTAATAACTGGGAGGCCTTCTATTTTCACAGAAATATTGTTCAGAAGCTGCAATTTGCACATGATAATAATAAACCATTGTAACAGGAAACTGCTAACTGCCCTTGTCAGCAATGACACACAAAGTCAATGAACATCCTGCACCCATGTTCTGAAAACGATGCAACCCGCTTGGCTGCGTCAGTGTCACTACTAACGTGTAACTGATGAGCTACTCAACTGATCTGTTAGTGTATCAGAAAGCTCGGATTATGTCCGACGTTTAGACATGATGTCAAGTGGCTGCCAGCTAGTGGCAACTGAGCACTGTCTTGGATAGACCCAGATACGACGTCGCCACCCTTACTTGTTCCCCTGCCTCATCGGCAACTATTCCAACTTGTACGTGTGGCGTGAACAGGAAGTTCTACTCGCCTGCTGAATAAACGCTGAACTGTAGCGTAGAGCATATTCTAAATTATATATGTATTCGTGTTTTATTTAATGGCGGCTTGTGTGGATGACAAAAGATCGCGTCGAATGATATAATGAAGAAATAATGAGTTGGAAAGAATGTGGAAAGACGCAGTCGTGGCCTAATTTAAGGCACTTGTTTCTGGGGTCTGAGGAAGAACAGGAACAGCTTTAGTCAAGATACCCGATATCAGGACCGAGGTTTGAAACCGGAACCTCCCAGATACGAAGGTGACCGGTCGATCGCGATGTTATCCATAATCTACCGCATACACGTTAGTTTCTTTCGTAACGATGCAACGGACTGACACCCAGAGACGCGATCAGAAGTTTCGACGGAGTTGAGCAGTGATCAGAGAACTCAGTTGTGGAGGATGCTAAGGAATTTTAAACTCTTTTTCCTTGATTTCTTTTGGTAACCGCCTGTAGTTGGCTGGACAAGTCGGGGCAATGCGCAGGGCGAGTGTCAGCTGTTATTATTGGAAAGGTAAAATCTGAGTACATCAAGATGGGGTGTGTTCGTGCTGTTTAAGGCAACATGAGAGTCGCTGCTTTGTTCAACAAAAATTCTAGTGCTATTAACCGATAAACCGAAGCATTATCCTACAATAAAATTTTGTAGTTATAGGTGTTTGAAATACAGAACTTTCTTACTAAAGTTATGAACTCAGAAAGCATATTTTTTTACCTAAAATAATGTAACGGTTTTGTCTAGTGTTGAAGCCATAAGGAAGGGCGTTGAAAATAAAATTTCGTTTACTTATGTCATTCTGTTCCGAACTGTGCGGATGATTGATTTAATTTGAGAGACTTTACGTAATCAGAATAAGCACTGAAAAACATGTTTGCTGCTCTGCAAGAGTTACGGAGCATGGCAGACGACTTGTCACGTGCTCAACCAGGCGTCTTGGGCGAGACGTCGGTCTGCCATGACCCTCAGTCCTCCTCGAAGAGGAATGAACGTATCCGGAAGTACCGTTTCTGTAACTTCAATAACATTTCACAAAAAATCACGGTCTAGTAATCAATCCTCTTTCTTCGTATTCAGAGGTTCTGTGGTTTGCTTCTCAACCCACGAACAGAATATTTTCATAGCTCTGTCCAATCCCTTCAGACAAATTCTGGAAATGTTTATTAAATTAGACCACGACCGCTTCCTTCCACATCCTTTACAGTTTATCATCGATTAATAATCCTATTAACGACGATTTATAATCTGAGCTACTGACAGTGGCGTCAAACACGTAAGTGCAACTGTGATCTTGTTTTTTGAGTTCTGGTCCGCTTTGACTGTTAGGTGGATAGCAGGGCTTTGGAGAAACATACTGTGCCCATATTCATGGCTATTACGTACTTATGAATCAGCACGACGTAACAAATTTATGTTCAACGCCGTGAAAACTCAGATCTCACACACACATGTACAATAATATTTCCTGGAATTATTGTACTATCAGTTTAGTATATCTGAATCAGCGATGTTATCAGACTGTAACAAAACAGTATTAAAGCATTACAATAACCTCATAGCGTGCAGTGAATGAAGTCCTTCGAAAGTATTTTTGTTAATCGTAACAAACTCCATCGTCTAGATATTTAGAGAGGTCTCTTCACTTTTAGCTTACAAACCAAAAACTGTAAGCATTTCTTAACTATTCCATGTGCTACATTCCCCTTCTATCCCATCCTTATTAATGTTATCACCCTAATAATATCTGGTAAAGAGTACAAACCATGGAAATTGTCATTTTGCAAGTTCCTCTAGCCAGCTGTTATTTCACCACTTCCTGGTCCAGAAGCTTCATTTGGCATTTGGTCCTCAGAGATCCTTAGTCTGTGTTGCCCCTTTACGTGGAAGATCACGGTTCATGCCCACAAAAAGCAACAGACAAAATTGTAGCTTTATATATTACATTCCTTATGTTTGCAGATAAAAGACTGAAAGACAAACGAATCTGTACTGCACGTCAACAAACATTCCCAGAACTTATCGTTCTCTTAAATTTCTCGTAAGTATAATTCTTTGTTGATATAAACATCTACTTGTTTCGGGACATTCTCAGTGGTAAATGCAAGATAAGAACGTCTACCGATAACGACTACTCTGTAGACTTACTTAAACGTTTTTAATTAGATTTATTGTAATAATAACAGTTATATATTTGGCCACTTGTTTTGCTTTTCATTCCATTACCGTTTAAAGTCTTATATTCTAAATTATATCCGAATTTTTATTTCGAAAATTTATTCCCTTCTTACCTTCATCTGGATATATCATAATAAAAATGTTTTGTGGTGCTTAGGGAATCGATTTGATACACGATCTAGCTTCTCATGAAACCTGTCCTTTGTGTCGTCGCATTTGTCCTTAGTTGGCCTCTGCATATCCAGAGCAACAACACCACACCTTCTACGTCTTAGTATTTAACATGATTTTTCGTCATTAAACAACTGTGCCCTATTAACTGTTGATGTATCCCCTCCCACATACGTAAAAGTCTGTCCTTCAGTGATGATGCACGTTCTCATTTCTGAACAAGAAAGTATGTGTACTGGTTCAGGGTCACCCTTGTATCATCTGACTTCCTCTCATCGCACTAAGTCTGCCATATTGTTCGCATAGAACTTGACCTATTCAAGCTCCTGACATTCCAATATTCGAATATCACTTCCCCTTTCCGCTGCTCAGGTTGTTCGACTTTTCCTTCCAAGACCTGTGTAACGTTTCGTAACACGCTGATTTTTTTACGGTGGGGAGTCCAACCGACAAGATGGAGAATCACCCCTTGTCGGCTGCCCGCGAATGCTTAACGCAGTACATTCACAGCTGCCTTCCTTCTCTGCAGGCTTCGCCCAACCGAAACGTGAGGACAGGTCTCAGCGTTGCCTGTTGGTCGTTTGTAACGCTCTTGCATTGACAAATGATTTATTTTATTCTGTAGAAATGCTATACGTTTGAAATCTCTGCACACTCACAAGAACTTGGGAATGCTGCCAAGGGTATAAGAAAGTACTGACCTATGTTAACAAGCGATACGGAATGTGGGTCATGAAGTCTCCGGCCTGTCTGGCGGGACGCATTGCAGAATGCCAGCCACTTCCCCCAATCAGCCAGACGTCGGTCAATACAGTAGAAGCCTGCTGCTGGTCTCGATCAGTAATAAAATGTACCACCGAGCTTACATTTAGGATCATGGCATTATACTTCTCGCTGCTATGGACTGAATAGTTCACGTCGGTCAGTGGAGTTCTCGCCGCAAGATGAAGAACTCTCGGGCTCCACCTGTTCCACTGTGGACGCTGAGCCTTGCCAAAACTAGAACCACGGGTGACGTCAGTGAGACCGCAGTACGCATGCGCAATCAACATTCGCTCGCGTTATGTTTTCATGCTTCACGTTAAATAAGCCTGCAGTTCACCACCTGCATCATAAGCGCTATGAGCGAACGGATTTCTCGTTGTATGCAAAAAAGATAAATCTTATTGACAGCGAAAAACTATTTTTTGGCATGGATCTTCCTGATACAACATTTTGAAATAACTTGTGATTACTTTTTATAAAATGATGTAAAATTCGTTTTCTTTCGGAGTGGGAAGTGTGTTGAAGGTCACAGTGTTGGAGGATGACTGACTGGTGTATGTAGGGCGTGGTTGTTCGGCGTACCTATTAGGTATGGTGCTGCTACCTGACGAAATTATATAAGTTTTAGAATTATATTGTGATTATGAACTTATATCGTGAAATTATTTCTGTATGCATTACGTATGGACCTTATTTTTGCCTGTCTAATTTATATTCTTACTTACTTTATAAATTTGTGGCCGGAGGTTATTTGGCAAACCTGTTTGTGTTATTGCTGGCGTATTTCATGTCCGATGACGTTTACTGTATTATAATGAGTGTGTAACATTTACCTGGAGGAAACCAACTGGCCGCAGAATCTCTGACCCGGAAGGCCAAGTTGTCTGCCCCCTAAAGGAATTACCTTCTACGGCCGTCCATGGGTTAGGAGCGTATTATCAGGTTCAGGCAGCCAGGCATTTGGGCATGGGAGTTTTAACGAGGTTTATTCCTTCCCCTTTCCCATCTGGGCTTCGGACCCTGCCTCTGGTTGCCAAATTGATGCCAAAATCATCGCAAGTCGTCTGAATATAATAACTGAGGCTTTATAGCATGAAGAAGAAGATGGTTCTAAAAACGTCTGTTCATTCATATTACAATAAATAAATAAGATGCGAATATAATCTATAAATTCATATACATTATTTGCTAAATAGTTTAATTGATTTTTATAAACACTCTTGGGCCTCAAAAATATAAAATGTCACTTACCTCCGTTTTGAAGCGGGTCTTGTGTTAGTGGGAGAAGTTGTAGCCATTTCATGTAGCATGCCGACCAAAATGGTCCATAATGAAGAACTTGCGAGGTCAGTAAAAGGCCATATCTTATCGTGACAACGATTCCTCAGCGATCACTTCCGGTTGCCTTTGCGGCTTGTCGTCAGGCGAAGCCATTATTCAGACAAAAACTCGCTCTTCCATCTGACGGAGTTTTAATCAACACCTGAGCTGTGGCTATTGCCATGGCAGCAGGCCGCTGCTGCTTCGGTGCTGGGGTCAGACATACAGAAAGTTTCATAATTACCCTCCTGATTTTATTTATTTATTGTGAAAATATTAAGATTTCTTAAAATGCGTACCAATACGTAAACACGTTTGTTCCGTTTCTTACTACATTAACTTTAACTACCCTTTCTGTCATTCTGCGCGTCTCTGTTATAGGATATTTATTTTCATTTTGTCTTGTATCTTAAGAAACAGCGAAAGAATATCTACACCTCTTTTTAAAAAGTCAGAAGCGGTAGAGTGTCAGCCAAGAGTGACTTATAACAACAAAGTACGTGTGTTATTCAACAGCAAAGAATAAGATGATAAAGTTGCGTCATATTGTGATAAATATGTATTTGTTTAATCTTGTAAGTCTAATCACAATAAAATTCTTATTAATATTAAAATATCCCTATAATTAACATTTAAATATTTAAAATATATTAAAATGATGTTCTCTATCGAAATGTTCGATTTTACAGTTAGAACATCACTTTTCACACGACATGTTTTAGTTCCAAATGAACTATCTTCAGGTGTATAAATTATATAAACTTAAATAAGAAATTATATTTAAGTTTATATAATTTATACACCTGAAGATAGTTCATTTGGAATTGAAACATGTCGTGTGAAAAGTGATGTTCTAATTGTAAAATCGAACATTTCGATAGAGAACATCATTTTAATATATTTGTAATATATTTTAAATATTTAAATGTTAATTATAGCAATATTTTAATATTTAATAAGAATTTTATTGTGATTAGACTAACAAGATTAAACAAGCAAAGAATAAGTTTCAAATAGCCTCTTCATATACGACACTGACCTCATAATATGGTACAATGACTTTTATCGCACTTTGAATGCGTGAAAGGCGAAACCCCACATAACATTTGGCTTCAACGTTGTCACAAAGCAGGAGCTGATTACCCTCAGCTCTAAATACATTAGTTAAGAATTGTTTCCACGGCTAAAGGTGAGATTTGACTACTGAAAGCAAGCCAACTCACTGTCTTCTGTGTTCTTGAAACCTAAAAAGATTTAAGTGATGTTACGAGCAATATCACATACATTACATATATCACGATCTCGTATTAACTCTTAATGTATTTAATCAAATTTTATTTCAGAATGGTAAGGGAAATGAAATAAGATATTTTGAGAGAAAGAAAATGCATTGGAGTCTGGAAAACGTGGTAAAGTTATATCAGCAGAAAAAGGTTTACATGTTTGCAAGTGTTGACCTTGAAACCTGTTTTCTTTGATTTCCGAAATATTAATTTGATATAATGAATTCTTCTTTGGCCGCTGGCCGCGTCAGGTGTTTGAAAGGCGAACACACCAGGAATTCATTATACTTTGTCGCCGTGAAATCTCCAGATCCTATGTTAGTTGTATTTCTTAATATACTGGGGGGTACTGGGATACTGGGAACGACCCGTTCTTCAAGTGCCTGAGCACTGCAGGTCCACAACTTTCGTTGGCCTTGATCTATAGACATCCGGTAGGACTCCCTAGACGAGGTTTCTTAATATACAGTTCAAAAAAATGGTTTCCGTGCCTCAACGGTCTTAGAATATACAAAGTACGAGCGTCGTTTAGTAATTACGTTTTCCTCACTCATATCTTCGTGAAATATCACATATTGGTATCTTTTATGCAATTTATTCAGAGTTGGTATTCACATTAGAACGTTTTTCTCTAACCGGGCAGCTGACCAACAGGTTATTTTACGGCAGACCTGCGATGTTTCCCTTAAGCGCTATACGTTCATCTCTTTTGGTTGTGAATTCAGCTTTCGGTCCGATTTTGGTCACGACCAAATTAGTTCAGTACGATGTTTCATTACTGCAGAAACACAGGTTCGCGTTCCGTCATTACAGGGATATCGGATACCTAGTCGGCATGTCGTTCGATCAGCCAGGCAGTTGATTGTTTAGATGCCATTAACTTGTAGTAAAGCCGCAAATACTAGCCTACAATCATCTGATATGACCGAATCACGTCGGCATTAGATTGTCAGACGCTGGGCTTTGTGGCTTGATTTGACTGTTGACGTAGCAAATGACACAATCACTAAACCCAATGCTACAGTCACTGAAATCTCTCACAATATGAGAATACAAACTAGCGAAATGAAAATCTGAAAAACAAATTTTAAAATGCAATTTGCTGAACGCCCTGTGCTAGGATGCTGAAGGATATTAAAACAGTCGCTGCAGCTCCAACCCCCCCCCCCCCCCCGAGGGGGCTCACTCCCCCTCTTTCTGGCGTTATGATAACTATTACCAGAGACATTGCATCCCCACGTCTTCGCGAGTCTCCTAAGATCAATATATTTTTTCTTGTTCCTGTCTGCGAGTACCCTGCATAAAATGTTCACACATCACACACGTAATTCCGCTGTACTTTCGACGTTAAACGTCTTATTCGTTCAGTTCTTCAGTTTAAACTTCCTTACAAACATTACTTATTGAATGACTCCAGTTCGCCTTACCTCAAGTTTGTAAAGAGCACTAAGACTTTTGTAGGTCAGGGATCTGGGAAAATGGTGCTCAAATTTCTGTGAAATCTGAAAGTATAACATGACTCTGTAACCATCCTTCGTAGAAACTAATGGGTTTGAAATCCGTCTCAGGATACAGGACGCCGTACAAGAAGGTTTCTTGTTTTATTTTTAATATCTTTGCGAAGTCTGGCACTGAACTCCGGTCTTTCTGATACTATTACAATACGCTGACCACCAGGTACGTCCTCGCTATCGTAGCTTGATGAACATACAACCTATCGTAGTCACTTGGTTTGGTTATCCTAATAAAACTACGTGCCCTGTATAAATCACAAATTTCCTCGTTCAGTTACATCCTGAACTGCCTGCTTACATCATCATCCGTATACTTTCTGACTGCTTCGAACTTTGAAACTACGAGCCCGTTTTAATTACCGTTATATCCTAAAACTTTATGATCTTTGTTTTGCAGCAGAAACAGAGTTTAACTTTGTCTCTGCAGAGCTAATGAACTTTAACAAGCAAGACATCTCATGGAGGTAAAAAACCAAAGTCGCTTAAGTATTTTGTGCCTGATGGTTTGAACACTATTTTGGCGTAGAACAAGAATTTGTAAAATGACATTCTAAGGTTACATTAAAAAGTAATTACTGCTCTTGTGTTAAAGTAAACTTTTATGTCATAGCACGTTCTAACATGTAATGTTTATGACATTAAGGAAACATTTATTGCGGTCAGAATAATTTATATATATTTCTATTTCGTCTAAATTCATAAGTTTTGTTTCGCTTATATTTCTTTGTTTATAAAAACTGTCATTTGCAATGGGGGTCATTATTTCTGAAGAAACTGCAAGTGTTCTGATTTCTTACAATTTCCAATATTTTAGTACATTTCTGACACCTAGTGTTCTTTAACAGCTTCTTGTGTTGTAACTCTAAGAGAATTATCTGTTTCATCGTATTATGCCGATGATCAGACCGAAGTTTTCAGAAGGAAACAAACACTAAAATTTGTCTTCCTTCTCCACATTGCCAAACCGAAGAGCTTCCCTTCTTGAATCCTCTGAAACAACTTATTAATTTTCACGAAAACTCTTAGTGACAGTTGAATCACAGACTACGAAATACAGAACACATATTTGACGTCACAATACAAGTCATCACGCTAAGAGCTGTCAAAAACAAAGCAAGGCAATGATGCTTTGTTCAAGTACTTAAGTGCAACATGGTGAGTGGTATCAGCATCAGAAGGTATGCTGCCTGTTGCCAACAAGTTTTGTAACGAACGAAGGATGCAAATGTATAAAAACAAACTGTCCATTCTGAATTATGCATTGAACCATAAATTGTATAATATATATGTCCCTTACATAAGCGATACAGTGGTGTTGGTAGCAAATGTTCTGTATTTTATCGACTGTTAACTGCTGAGACTGTCGAATAAAGACGAAGTTTAGTCAAATTCTTCCAGAAGGAAGCAAATGCTTCTAGCATATGGAAACTGGGATTTGAAATTCAATCCATCGTATTCAAAAGGGACAGAGTGATGATGATTCTGTTAATTTCCTGAGAGATATGAGCATTCGAAATGGAAATTGCTCTTGTTAAAGACCTGCCTGCACAGAATATATTTATAATTTACGATGAAGGCCTACTGATGAAAAATTTAATTTTCCTTGATATGGTAGCTTTAACTACAGTACCATTGTATGGTATGTTTAAAATAAATTAGTACGATAATTAATTTGTAATTTGTGTCACTGCACTGCTGTCTCAAAATATTATATATATTATAACATTGTTTTGCCCTTATAAAGTAATTTTAGTTGCGAAATCAGTGCATAACATGCGACCGAATGTGGCGATTATTATCAACGTATATTGAGCCCAACAAAATAGGTTTTACCTGAGGACAGAAAGTGTTTCCAGTCTCAGAAAATCCGTTGTTAATGGAAATTAGGAAGACGGGTAATTTATAAGAAGTTTGTCTTTGTAATATCCACAAAGTTTTATTCACCTTAACTTGGCACAGCGTCTACTTGTGTTTATAACAAATGGACTACTGACTGAGTTCTTACGCACGTACACTTTTGACAATTTTATATCGGAAAAGCATATTCAACATTCTCCCTTAAAAAGCGAGCCAGCTGCATTTCTCTATGTGGAACAGACTTATTGAGTCCCAATGTTTTAATATAGAAAATAAGGAAATGTAAAAATAAAATTTCTTGTAAATGTGTTTAAAATTATCTTGATGCTACTAGTGATTGAACGAATGAAGTTCCATGTGCGTTTATTCGATTATATTATAAGTAATTACCTCAAAAATAAACATTTATTATATGCAGTTTTTGACGTAAATACGTCTATAAGGGAGGGTCATTCGGCAAAAAAATGTAACGAAAAAGGGAAACGAAAAAGTGTAACTGCATTGTTATGTTACCTAGGAAACGTCATCTGTTTACTCGGCATTGTTGTTACCTATAAAACATTACATTACCTTACCTTACCTTACCTTACCTTA
>NW_019059545.1:41003-52364 GCF_000696155.1 Zootermopsis nevadensis | reverse complement strand
CGGAGGAAAACTCCGTGTTGCCTAGACCACGGCCTTGCCCAACACAAGTTATAAATTCGGGCACCGCCGGGAATCGAACCCGAGACCCCAGTATTACAAGGCCAGCGTTCTAACCGCTAGACCTTATCAACCTTATCAACACAAAAATTTAATTAGCGTTCTCTCTTATTTCAACCAAAAAAAATAAAATATATTCGTGAGGAAGTAATGAAATCACTAACATTTTTACTAACTCTCGCATCGGTTGAAATTTGAGTCAGATACCGATAAAAAATACCGCAACGCAGATTGCAGGAGAATAAATAACAAATGCTAGGTAACGCTCCGTAAAATTTGAAAATTTCTATTCAACACATGAAGACAAAAGCTGGAAGCTTAATATATTCACGTGTAAATGAAGATCTTGCAAACATAAATAGACACATCTTAAGCAGGAGATAGTAAGCTTAGAAGAAAAATGCGTATTTTATACATGCATTGATTACAACAGGTCTGTGTTCTGAAACAAAATGAATTTAAGAAGACGCTGCCATCTTACGTAAAGCAAATGCAGCCATTACACTTGTAACTCTTAGTTGAATAGCTAAATTATATTCTTACATGTAAACTGAAATCCCTTACGTTAACGATCATAAATCGATTAGTCGATCACTCCCACTTGTGGAACTCCTTCAGGTCGACTTTATCGAATGCTGACGTCCAACCATTTTGAAAGTTTAGCGTAATGGAGTCCCCGTGCCTTTGACAGGATGTACATCATCCCTGGCTTATGTATGGATTATTGCCGAAGAATTGCAGCTGACACCTGAGTTCAAAGTCCTATTGGGACGTTTCAAATTTATACAGCCAGAGTTGCAGCCATCAAGGACGATTTCTCTCCACATTCTGAAGCCGAGCCAAGCGAACAGCTCACTGAGGTGGAGATAAATCATCACCAACATCGCTTGCCTTCAGAAGGAATTTTGCCAGCATCCACACTCTCTCTCTCTTTCTTCGAAAAACATGTATAACTGCGCGTTTATTCATGATCACTTGTTTCGGGATCTTCCCAGGAAATGTGTAAATGGGATGAATAATCATATTGTCAAGTTCATGCATGTTCCTCTGCGGAACCAGTTTCAGTGGTCTAAGTTCAGTACACTACTCATCTCCTTGATGATGGAGGCACCAAGGACCTGTAAAACGATGGTAAAACCTCTACCAGAGTACAAGGCGGTACAGTCCGGAAGACAGCCGACTTCCACTTTAAACAAAATAGGTTGGTGCTTATTTAAATAAAAATAAGGAAATAATTAACTGGGTCCATGTAAAATTGTATGTGCGAGATTCTGGACCGTGTTAATTGGGTCTATTTTAAACTCGGCTTGGCTCGTCCTTATTTTGCTGACGGGGGAGTTGGCTTCCGGATATGGAGGTTATCTGACAGCCAACAAGGGGTGTTCCCCCAGTGGTAGGAGTGCAGCAAGCAATCCCTCCACTTAACAACCCCACATGTGGAAGAAACTCTCTCGTAGCTTTTGAGGATAGCCACAGTGGTCTAGCGGTTAGAACGCTGGCCTTGTAATCCTGGGGTCTCGGGTTCAATTCCCGGCGGTGCCCGAATTTATAACTTGTGTTGGGCAAGGCCGTGGTCTAGGCAACACGGATCCTGGGGTCTCGGGTTCGATTCCCGGCGGTGCCCGAATTTATAACTTGTGTTGGGCAAGGCCGTGGTCTAGGCAACACGGAGTTTTCCTCCGGGGGCTTCCCCGGTTTCTCCGTGGCATACCAACAATTACTCCATTCACACACAGAAGAAGGCAATGGCAAACCACTTATGGATCATCTGCCAAGAACGTATATGAACAGGTCCCAGTCCGAGAAAAGGATGGAAAGATCCTGTTCATATGGACCTGTCGTCAGACAGAACACTAAATAAAATAAATAGCTTTGGAGGTAGACGAATGTTTTGAAAGACGTAAGGTACAGAAAATGCACATAAGACAGAGTCGTGGAAGTAGCGAATCATATAACAGCAGACTGTCCACAACGTACATGTCTCAGAGTGTGAGCTAAGCCTATAAGTTACGTAGGCCTAGAAGCTGTGTCACAACCGTTGTTTTCAAGATGAGAAAGTGTAGAAATATTGTATACATATTTTTAGACAAATTTGAAAAGAACAACGAAAAAAATGCTTTTATGTTTGCCAGCAATCACTGACGATCACACTTTGTTTCTTCAAAATTTTGGTGGCCGTCAGTGACTGAGTGATTCTTGGGTCTTTTAAGGAGTTTTCTTTACAGCGTTGGTAGGATGACTTTAGATAATGAACATTTATTGTGGCCGACTGTAATGTACTATTCCATAATTTTTTTCTGAAATACTGAGCAAATAGACCAAACCCTATGTCCGAATATTCGGTCTGAAGCCCCCGATTTGAGTCCAGATCGTCCCAGAAGCGATATTTTCGCACTGGCCACATCCGGCCGAGACGGATGACGAAGATTATAGAAAACCCGAGTGTAGTTTATTTATCCGGAGAGATTAGGTTGAATTTCATATGAATAACTACCAAAGGCACGTACTGTGGACATACGAGTTCTGGGCGTGAGTTTTACGACGCACATTTTTTCTCAGGTTGCGAGTAGCTGCCATCAAGCTATTATTAGTTTCAAACTTTTCTTCTCCTTTTTACTGAAATTCCTTGGAGTATTACTCGAACTTAACACGAAGACGCCAAGCTTCGAAGCAGGAGCCAACGTGACAGACTGTAAGTTCTCTGTGATTGTATGGTCAAAAATGTTTTTTTTAATTCTACAATATTTCAGTGATTTATTTGCAAAAACGTAATAAAAACCACAGGAAAATTGGTGTTCTGACTTCAGTTTAGGAAAGTTAAAAAAACAAAATATCTCTCTGCTAGAACAGTCGCCAACTAATTTACTTTTATTTTCATGCATTCATTGTAATTCTTTTATTAATAACATACTACATATATCTTTATTTACCTGGAAACTCAAAATTAATTGAAAATTTTTAATATCGTCGAATGAGAATGTGGAATGTGAAAGAGACAGGTCATAGCGTGTTTTAAATAAGTGCTTTGCGAAGTAGCAAGAAAGACTAAGAATCACAGAATTTTCGATCTCTTGGACAATATTCAATTCGAATCAGACAAGATTCAGTCCACGTGCTTTAAACCTGTTCTGCACTAACAGTAAAAACAGTTGGATGCCTGCTTCTACATAATGAACTGGATAAAGCTGAGACTTTATTTTTTAGGATCAGATTTAATATCGTTCTGACTTCTGTAACCTCTGAGTGATCTCTTCCATTTCAGGTTCCCGACTAGAATTTGTCACGCATACTACATGTCCCACCCATCTCATTCTCTCTAACTTGATCATTGTAGTAATATTTAACTATGAGTACACGTATTGTTAACCCCAGTTTATTGTTATCTCGCGAGTGTTTTCTGGGACGTATTTCCAATTGAGAGGCTTCGACGTCAGGGAAGTGTCAGATGTAGCCAATGACGTCACAATGTCTACAGGTGACTGACGACTCCCTGCAGCCGTTGGGAAATTCTTAACCCATGTGGACGGCCCTGAAAAATTACATTATTATTATTCCATCTATTCACCACTTTATAGGGTATTTACTTCTATGTACCAGAGACAAACCTTGCCCCTGAGGTACATAGTGCAGAAGCTATTTCCGAAATACATTTTGTTTTTTGACGTAAATACGTCTATAAGGAAGGACCATTCGGCAAAAAAGTGTAATGAAAAAGGGAAACGAAAAAGTGTAACAAGTGTACCTAGGGAACGTCGTGTTTACTCGGAATTGTTGTTACCTAGGAAACGTGACATTACATTTCATTACATTAAATTAAAATACATTACATTTCATTACATTACTTTACATTCAGCTACCACTGACCCATGTTAAGCGTAACTAATTCTAGTTAAATAAGCAAAGTCTTAATCAAACTTATCTCAATTGTAAAGCATGTATAAAGGAAATATTTAGAATAAATCCAATATATAAACTTCCTTTCCGTATAGACGTATTTACGTCTAATTCTCCGGAACCGTGGTTCCACTGTCAATTTTTTAAGGTAGTTAATGAAATGCAGTGGGAAATATTTGGGAATAAACTGCATCTATGCTTAAGCGGGTTGGTTATTTAAATGGTCAAATTGATAGACCCTGGGCTAGTCTATCATTACGTTTACACTAAAAGGCATTTTCTGCAAATCCGAAACAAACGAGCATTGGACGGGCTGATAAACTGTTGGGGAGAGGCGCGTTGAATGACACAGATCCTTGGTACAGGCAGCTACTACATCGTGTTGCAGAATATCGAGCCGCTGAGTAGCTGCTGTTGACCCAGAGACTGATCCCACCGACGTTCGCCGTGTGGTAGAGTCCAACCGGTTATTGACCCCACGCGTTCAGCGGAGTTACGTAACGACCCGGATTACACGCAACGCCGTCTTATTTTCGTTTGTGGAAGAAGACAGGGGAAACAGGACAGTGAGACGCTTTCTTTCCTCTCGAACGCAGCCACTGTGCGACTCCATGGAGGATAAAGCTTCTTAAGACGCTAACAGTCGCTCACCTACACAAGAAATCCGTTGACTTCTAAGGGACTCGATTGTTTATTACCGTGTTTTTAAAACAGAACTCTAATGGACTCTTCTACTCTGAGGCAGATAAATTCAACTCACATGTTTACAAATCATGCAAACATTTGTCTGATATAACAAGGAATATTTTATAGCAGAGATTCCCAAAGTGTGAGGCGATCCCCCCTGGGGCGGGACGTGTTTGTATGAAAAACCTTTTTTTAACGAAATATGGAGAAACATTTTTAACATCCTTTGCTTGGTTGAGGCAGTTTAGCTAAATTTTATGTCAGATCTGTTTGCTTGCACTTGTTCTAGAAGGGGGGGGGGGGGAAATTTTTGAAATGTTTTAAGGGGGGTGCAAGGTATAAAAGTTAGGAAACCTCTGCTTTATAGTAATTGCTTCTCACCCCTTAGGCCCGGGTTCACGGCCAGGTAGGTCTGTGTTGTGTTTCTGGTTGATAAATTTGCTCTAGGACAGGTTTCCACGTCAGTATTATTCAGACCGTAATCCGAATTCACTCATGTATCGTGTGGGGGATGGACAAATGTCCGTCAGACGCCCAATTTCACAAGACATAATCTTATCACAATGCAGCAATAATAATAAGTGACACTGGTTCTCGATTTTGCCTTAGAATACGCCTTTAGAAAGATCAACAAAATCAGCAGGGACTCGAATTAAATGGGACACATCAGTTTCTGGCTTAGATATGGAGACCAGAAGAAGCTCTACTAGGCACATTAACCCGTAGACGAATGAGCGTTATCTAAGTGGCATTTAAACACAAAGAAAACTCAGTCCGTCACCATGACAACTATAAAGCAGTTGATTCTGTTGTCAGAGTCATTAGACATGTCTAATAAATCTTTGGAACGTGTGCAGACGTCAGACATTTTTTTTCTCTGCTATCAAAACGTAAAGGATTGATATAAAGTACAATTTTACTCTTTGTTTTGTATGGATATAATTATTTTATCTCTGACATTAAGATAAGGACGCGGAATGTGGGTATTTGAGAACAAGGACCTAAGAGAAGAAGGGTGGAAGAGACGGGATAAATAGGTGGCCGGAGGAGATTTCTCTACGAGGAGCTTCGATAGCGTAAGAGAAAATGGAAGATAATTAAGTAGGATTTTAGATTTTCACGGCGGTGACTACTAAGATTGCTGTCTTCTGGGTTGTAGCACCGTGTGGTATGGTAGAATTTTAACAACGTTTCAGAGGTCTTTGCTGCCTTCATCATTGGGGCTTTGAATTGCCTTGATAATGCAGTAACAACCCAGAATCCAAGTAACTTCGAAGATAAAAATGTTTGTTTTTACCAGAAAAGGTAGTCTTTTTCAGGTATTTGAGCAAGGTGTCGGTTTTTACAGACTTGTACATATTAATTTTTAAAAAATCTTGATATTCAAGTTTTATACATAATACCAAACTAAATATAACAATTTTTCAACGACAGCAGTGCTTATAAGACGCATGGTAACGTTGTGTTTCCAGCGTTGTTTATAATGTTGTATAAAATGTTGTTTTACCCTGGAAATGTATGCAACTCGCATATTTCAATTCATCGTTTTTATTTATTTGGGGGGTGGGTGGGTGGATCTGCTGAGAATACATTTGTATATGTTGCATCCTCTTATCTTGGTTCTTGAATGTGGACGTTGGGTTTGGTAACAAAGGAAAGAGAAGCAAATGTTAATCTCCCCCTTATTTCACAAGACTGTCTGTAAATTCGATGCGAATAGAGAGATCAGCTTCGTTCGCCTTTGTGTGGCTAATCCTGGATATTGTGCGACGCCAGCGCTGTACAGTGGACACTGTAGGTACTGTGCTATGGTTTACGCGTCTGCGCCATGTTCAAAGCACACAAGCACACAGGTGTGTAAGTGATACTCTGTATTGTTCATGCATTAATCCTCTTGCAAATAAAAAACTCATCACACTGCAGTCGTCGGTTTGTCTCTGGCTTTGTCTTCAGAAGCCTCTTGATTCGATTCTCGGTTAGAAAGTCTGGATGCTGTTTCCTTCAATGTTTCTCCTCAGTTCCTCCTCAAAGACACTATGATAGAAACTTGAATGTTTGCTGCTTCATATAACTCAGTAGAATGTCACACAGTGAGGTTATGCAGTCAAGAAAATATAAGGCAAGCGAGTTAATTATGGGCCATTTTAAATAAATTTCGATGATTTAAGGACAATGGAAATTTGGTGGCAGAACTTATTCGAGATGCATAGCATAATTTAAGCGATGATTTGACAAATGGTATTATGGTAACTTTGTGATATCATCACCAACTTTTGCCAAATTATATGCTTCAAGGTCACAGAAAAATCTTATGATGTAACGCAAACAGTTGATTCCAGGCCAGTGAAGGCAACTCAGAACTCACAACCAGGCGAGTGAAGGCAACTCAGAACTCACAGCGTGGCAAAGCTGAATTGGAGCCGCGCGATAAGAAGAATGAAGACCCTCTGTGACCTTGAAGCATGCAACGGGTAATGTAGTTGGACGGGCATTAGAGACGAAGAACTTTGTTATGGTGAAACTGTCTTGTCGTATTTATACGTACGTTATAGTGCAGTAGGTTGGTAACAACAATTTGTGGTTGTCTCGCTGCAATCAGAAAACTAGCTCCATACAGCGGAGTCCACGCACGCAGCTAGTTAAGAAACACCCTGTCTCTTATGAAACCAAAAGGTTCACACTGCTGTAATTCGCGTAGTTCAATAAAGCTTTTGAACTTTGTAAGTTTTATCGTTTTCTAGGCGAAGTGATTTGTGATGAAAGTCTCTTGTGCCATGCAGTCTCCTGACTCTGTACCAGCTTCTAGTCTTTAGGGCTGACTTTAAGACAATGAAAATTGATACAGCGTGACCCTCTTAGAAACTGATGTTACCCCTTCACACCCCTTGTTAAGTGGCTACGAGTGTAAATGTGTCCGTCAGTTCATCCCCTCCTGCAGATATGAAATTCAGCCATAATAACACTAACTGACCGTTTTTCATGAAACTACGTACGAGTTGCCATCTTTTCCGTCATTTTCCCTGACAAATCCCGACACGTTTAGTGCTGACGTCATCACCTCTGCTGTGCTTATAATGTAGTTACTTACTCGAATCCTTCTGTTCATTGTTCTCCGTTTATCCGTCTCTGGTCTTCTTATTGACAACAAAAATTGGTCTTACGACGCAAGACCGTGTATGCTCTTTCTGCGACTTTGCGCATTAAATGGTGTCTCAGCCATTTAGTGCAAAAAGCGATCGTTATGTGGACGCTTTATCGGTAAATAATAGAGCATGTCCATAAGACCGACAATGAGAAATATTAGAACCAGCGCTTTACCTAGCCTTGAGTACAAAATTATTTATAATAAATGTTTCATTTACATTTTAACTTTTTTAATTAGGTAAATTATTTTAATGCGTGTGAATTCTGAAACAGATATTTATCGCTTTGAAATTCCAGAGCAGAATTCTCTCTTGGAAGCCACAATTACCCGTTTAAGATCGTAGGATAACTGACGGGTCCCGAACGAGAATCCAGTAATCCCGCCTCAATTGAATTGAAAGATAAAACCTTCTTTGCTGTCCCTAGACGACATCCACCGATGCCTCGAGAGAAACGAGTAATTGTCTGCAGATAAGCATCGGCAGCTTAGAAAGTACAGGGCGTCGTTACTTCTTAAATTCTGCGCTTCAAATTCTGGGACATGGAATATTTAGATTTGCAAAGGAATTTAGCTCCAAGGTATTTGGGTAAGTGGTGGTCGTAGGCTCTTCCCAAACGCTGTATTATGTTTTTTGACGTAAATACGTCTATAAGGAAGGGTCATTCGGCAAAAAAGTGTTACGAAAAAGGGAAACGAAAAAGTGTAACTGCATTGTTATGTTACCTAGGAAACGTCATCTGTTTACTCGGCATTGTTGTTACCTATAAAACATTTCATTACATTACATTACTTTACATTACATTCATCTACCACAGACCTATTTGAAGCGTAACTAATTGAAGTTAAATAAGCAATGTCTTAATCAAACTTATCTCAATTGTAAAGCATGTATAAAGGAAATATTTAGAATAAAGCCAATATATAAACTTCCTTTCCGTATAGACGTATTTACATCTAATTCTCCGGAACCGTGGTTAAACTGTTACTTTTTTATTTCATTTTACTACTCGGTTTAATGTTTTGAGGTCGTATAATCATTGTGAAAGGGGTAGCTTATATGACTCATCAGCTCCAAATAGATAATTAAGCTATTAAAGCTGTACCACATGCTACTAGACGTAAGGAGAAGATCACAGAGAAGTTGAACTTTTCAAAACATGTCGTGACTGTATCTAGTAACAAAGAGGGTCCCTCCATATTCTCAAAACAAACACGAATCCAAGTCAGAACATAATTGTTTGTACAAGACAATAAAGCGTATGTTATAATGAGTGATAACTTAACTTGAGCGTCGCTCTTCGGGGCAAACTCCCAAATTTTGTCTTTCTGTCAAGAGAGGATCTGTCTACACACTGCATTAATGAAGATCTTGACAATATTGACCGAGAGGCGTACGCCCTGAGACACTGCGAAGGCGAACAGATGCGTTTGCCAGAAGAGTTTTAAGCCGTGCGTTCACACAGTCATATAAACACCAGCTACACTGCACGTTCTAAACCATTCTAAATATGCTTGAAATTTACAGGTGTAAGTGAGCGTGAACATGGTTATTTCACGTGATATTTAAGGTTTATTATGGCGGGGAGTAAGGAAATTTCGTTTTGGGTTGTTGTGCCTTGTCTGGTGGAAGTTTGCCGACGTTTCAGATGTCCTTTCTGCTTCCATCAGCACGGCAATGGTGATGGGCCCTGATGATGGATGCAACAACTACAGTTGAAACGTCGGTACATATCTACCACATTAGGCAGCTTAATATCTCGGGAGGCAGCCATTTTCAGGGTTCATTTAGACATGATGTACAATACTCATACAGATATGGATTAATATTAACTGTGTTGCTATCGTGGTATGTGCATATCCGGTTGCCAGTCGGGTTACCTCGACTAGACAAACGATTCCGACCGGGATATATTGTTTCCGTGATTTCGGGTACGTATGAGGTTCTATTTTCCGTCGCTGTCATCTGACGTGTGTGTGTGTGCGCCTGGTTTAGAAACACGTGTTGCAGATCGTGCTCCGTGCTAAACCTCAAACCACATTTCACATCCCCCAAAAGTATCACCACCTACAGACTAAAAGGAAACACATGGAGACAAATGATGTTTGGCTCCTCGTAAGTTTTTAAATAATTTTAGAATAATTTACAAGTTACACAGGTTTTATTCATCTCACTTAATCCTTATTAAGTCGAAATATTCTCCTAAGTACCCTGTTCTCAAAACCTTTCAGTGTATGCTCTTATCGTGACAGACCATTTTTCAAGCTCATAAAAGAGTAGCAGGCAAAGTTAAAGTTCCGTGTTTTAATCCTTGCGTTAGGTTGCGGATGTGAGAGCAAAAGTTTCTGAAGTCCATGGTAGCAAATCATTCCTAGAATTTAGAAATCTGTCAATTTCCTAGTGAATGCAAGTCAGATTTGTTGACGTTGTTCCAAATTACAGTATTTTACGGTTAACTGGGTCATCAGTTTTCGGGGCAGCCGTTTATTTTGGGTAAATCTTAAAGAACTCTTTGCGTGGAACTTCGCATAACCGGGGCAGCCGCTTAATCGGGCCAAAGTGTTCTGGTCCCGATGTGTCCCAATTAATCGGACCCACTGTATTTGAATTTTGACACATTTCCATGAGACTTGTTAGCTACATTCATGCAATAATTTCGTCCTTCATCCTGGTGACGAGACATGAACCTGTACTTAGTTTTCTTAGCGTTTGCGTCTAGAAACATTTTCTTATTAACTTTGACCCAGAAAATAGCCATCTTCAGTCTCCCCGTCTTGAGAACTTCATATTCTGCTTGTTACTCCCTTGTTGCAAAAAATTCTGCTGGAATTCTATCAATACTTGATTACTCAAACCTTTCATAAATTGTCAATAATGCTCTTAACCTCAAAAAAGGCAGGCTGAAGTTCAAATAGATCAGCTGCATGCATTTTATTATGCCTAACATCATATAACGCACATTAAGTAGGAAACTCTTCACATATTCAAAATACTGATGGAAGTAGCAAGCAAATCAGGATTACATCTTTCACTAAGTTACTTCTTCGTTGGTAGCCCTCTCCAAATACATTTTCGTAGATTTTAAAGAAATACATTGCTGGAATGTGATCTGGATTCAGCTGGCTCATGATAGGTACCAATGACTGATGAAGTATCCGCTTTAATGAACTTTCGGCTTCTATAAACGGCATCAAATGTTTTGACCTGTTGACCAACTATTATCTTTCAGGGAGGGACTCTGCTTCACGAATTCATTTCTTGCTAGCCTTGTCGAATCCTTGTACTTAAACGTTGAGGTTAGATTGCGTAGTCTACGCATGATTTTTATAACTAACTTATCGCAATTTTATGTCCAGTGTTTTATTTAAGGAGAAGTAACTTTTTAACACGTGAGAGTGAATATAATAGTATTACAGGCAGTTTTAATAATTATAATACGAGGTGCGATCGGAAAGTTTCAAGACTGCGCCTATAAAAACCCGTACACTTATCTCAGGTATTAAATTCATCCATCACCCTCGAAGTAGTTCCCCTGGGAGTGAACACAACGATCCCAGCGCCGCTGCCAAGCCTGGAAGCA
>NW_019059545.1:0-40206 GCF_000696155.1 Zootermopsis nevadensis | reverse complement strand
TATTTCGGAAATAGCTGCTGCACTATGTACCTTAGGTACAAGGTTTGCCTCGGGTACATGGAAGTAAATATACTGTAAAATGGTGAATAGATGGGATAATAATATTAATAATAAAGTAACGTTTATGAAATAGTTATTAAAAAGTGCATTTATATTAAATATTACACAGCAAGATTCAGAGCCGTAATTCAGTACCGACGGAACTGGGTTCATACGAAATGAAAGCAATTTTAACATTACATATCAATTTATTTCCTTGTTTGTAATGAAATTAACAAAGAAAGCAGAAAGTAAATCCTGCCTTTTAAATTGCCACTTCAGACTATATTTATTCTTAGTACATTCATGTTCGTATGGTGAAGATTTCTCAGTGACTGTATGTAGTGTTCAGTACATAATCTAAACAGATGTCCGAAGTCCCCCCACCCGCACCCGTACAAAGCGACGGCGACGATCCTTCAGCCAACTCTCAGCTCGGAGCCCTCGCCAAACGATGACAGCGACGCAAAGCGTCGACGACGAAGAATTTTCGTCAATAAACAGCATGAGACAGAAAATGTCTCTCAGCGACTGAAAATTGGCTCAAGTAATTTTACGTTCAATTTACCAATGAGGAAGACTAAATTTAACGTATGTGACGAAAAACAGGAAATAGAAATACAAACAAACAAGTCAACACTGACGTTTTAGGCTTACATATTGTTCAATGTCCACAGTATTTATTACAAAATCTTCCACATGACACATCCGACTTTACCCCTCCATGTGTATAAAAATAAAAAATCTTAACAGACCGAAAATAAATTAGTTGCTAAAACGACACACTGCAGCTCCATGCTGTTTGCATGAAGACACTTAACGCCTATTTATATAGGAACGTAAAGACAACGACACGAGCCCTTGCCGATTTTCCAGAAAATATTATTCAACGTTTTTCAATGGAACTGTTTAGGAAAAATATCGTTGGGGACGTAAGTTGGGCGAGACTCGTTCGTGGAACGGACGAGCCGGGAGTCAATATAAACAGTTCCATTGAAAAACGTTGAATAATATTTTCTGAAAAATCGGCAAGGTCTCGTGTCGTTATCGTTACGTTCCTATACGTACAAATAGACCCTAAAACGGTTGTTGCTTTACGTGCTATTTTTATTTCAGGTCTCTTTATAAATAAAATCTGTAAAATATACATTTCAGGCTTACGGCTTCTCAGAATTCTAATTCACATCTGGTACGAAATTTTGAAAGCCTCCGCTACATCGCCATGTTTCGTTGTTTGCGACTTTTTGGTGTTTCAAAATTTTCGTGCCCCAAAGTCGTCCTTTAACTTTCCATTAAAAATTATCAATGTAAAAACCCCGTTGCTTTTTTTATTTTAATTCTCTTTGTGTCAGCATCGGGTATTGGTGGGTGTTCCAGTGAAGTTCTCTATGGGAATACTACGCATTGTCGTCGAAGTGGCTTTCTGCTTTGAAGAGCTTGCCCGTTATTCATTTCTCCCACATGTTGTAACCCTGCTCCTAAAACACCACTCGTCCGTCCGTCCGTCACGCATTCCTAGCCCTATTTCAGTCCTTAACGTACTTCTGTGTGAATGCTGCCTAAATTAGGCGTTGGCCATTGCTTCTTCTGTTTTTCCTTAACGTACTTCTGTGTGAATGCTGAGTAAATTAGGCGTTGGCCATTGCTTCTTTAGTTTCCATGTTCAAATCCAAAAATATCTTACAGCACACAAATACAGAGGAGAATAAATAATTCCAAATAATTATATAGAATTCTTTAAAATTCGAAGATACTTGTTTTTAATTGCTTTGATGTACATTCTATTCATACTGCTAAGACGAAAGTTAGGAACATCTTGTTCAGTGACGTCATCGACAGTTACTTTTTTACGAACAGGTAGAGTAGCGTACGTTCAGGCTTTGGAAAATAATTCTACTGCTGGAAAGAGCTTATTGATATTCAGAGGGAATGATTTTATTTTCCTTTCTTCGTACATTACATATTTTTCTTGTTTTCCCACGTTCCTTACATATCCTGTTCCCGTAAATTTCAACTTAAAACAGTTCAAGTCCGAGCCATGTTTCTCACCACGTAATTTCAGCGCCTTAGCTATCCTATTTTAACAACAAAAATTCGCCTATTTTTAGCATCATTGTGAAAGTAGAAGATTCTGCTATCTTTCGTAAAAGCTGCAAATTGTTTCATTCATGTGAGCGCAACCAACCACGCGTCATACCAGACTACATCAGCCATCAGCGTAATTTTCCGCTCTCAAAAAATAAAGAGTTATTTGTCATAAAAGCAGAGATAACACTAACAAGCAAACAACGCTGTTATTTGTGTTTTGACCTGAGAATTTAATTCCTGGTAACATCATCATCATCGTGAAGTGTAGTTGAATCACTTCTTATTCGCAATTTTTCTCTATTTAAAGGTGAGCCTGACAGTTACATTTTCCGTATAAAATACGCAAGTTTAAAAGGCTTTGTATATAATCTAAAAATAAGTTATTTTACTGACAATATAATCATTATCATTATATATATGTGCAACATATGTAAACAATCACATCCCGTATTACGAGCGTTAAACATTTTAAAATTTATATTATTAGTATTATTAAAAATATATTCAACAAAAACGCTCCAAGTCAATCGCAAAATCCTCATTCTTCGTCTTCTTCCAAACTCCATGGAAAAAGAAGTCAATAGAAATCAAGAAATTTAAGTCATTCTTTGGGTCCTGGAGGTTGAATATCAAGTTAACAAGAGGGCGCCATGGAACCCCTTTCTAATCTAGATGAACCCATCCTAAACGCCATATCGTATTTATTTAAGAAACTCCTCAAAAATATCTTCCCATTTACGCCTTCAAAAATTATGTATGCATTTCTTGTGTCTTCCAATCGCACCCATCACCCTTATGAAATTCGTGAAAGTGCAATGTATGAAGATGTTCATCATGCCAATTTCTCCTTTCTCCTGCACCGCGTGTCCCTTAAACGTTGGTCCTAATATTCATCTTCCAACGACAGCCGATGGATAATTCCTTGCAGTTTGCATCCACCAGCACCTGATCGTCTCACGTGTTCCTACAAGACTCGTTTCTTACTTTCATCATTTTGTATAATTATTATTATGATAATTATTTCCTTTCATTTGATTTATATTTAAAGAAATATCAGTTCCTAAAGACGAAACGAAATTAGGATCTACAATCGTATACGAGAAAATGAAACAAAATCACAAATTAATTTTGTGTCACTATATTCCAACTTTTCCCGGGTCGTAGCCGCGCGGTCTGAGGCATCATGCTTCGGACCGGTGATACGGAATGCGCGCTGGTTCGAGTCTCGGTGAAAGAAATTTTCTCATGAGCTTTCGACCAGTGTATGGGACCGGTGCCAACCCAGCATCGTGAGGAAATTGGGGAGCTACAATGAGTAGCGTAATCCGGTCAGGAAAGCTAGCAATGGCTGGGGGTTCGTCGTGCTGACCACACGTCATCCTGTATCTGGTTGGATGATCGTTCACCTCTGCTTAGGCATGTGAACGTGAGACCAGTAATCAAGCTAGTCGGCTTTGGCTCTCTGGAGCTGTTACGCCACGGATTATTATATTCCAACTTTCATTCAGATATTTTATAATATTCGATTACTAAGGCAAGGGGTGTGCAAAACACTCTGTTGCGATGTCCTGTAAAAGTCCTAGAAATCTCCCTGTACGACAAAAAACATTATTTTTTTCTGCGAATTTATACACTGAGGATTTATGCGGCTAACCGAGGACCGTGCTCTGTTTTATGATCTGTAATTCCTACGCTTCCCCCCACTCTCAAACACAAGAGATCCACCAGCATTGAATTCTATCCAAACAGAAGGGCATTGTGCCATCGATTGTAAGAATGAGTCTGTAAACAGACGTAAAGAGCTCAGCGTCATTTTTAAGTGGACTGCACTTCAACTTTATTTGTAGATCCAGAAGATGCCACTAGTTCGCCGAATAAGAAAGAATCCAAAAAAATGCATTTTAATACATCAATCTCAGAGTTCTGCACAGCTGGGCTTTCGGGCCTCATGGTGCACTAGACTGTCACATTTTGCCTGAGACCGACAAGGACATCTCTGTTGTCACTTAAGGGTCGAACAAGCAAGGCATTTGAAGATGGCTGCCTCCATTAGCGCGATCCCATGATGGTGAAGGCAGTGAGCTCATCTGAAACGTCGGTCAGTACCTGTACAAGTCTTCATGGTGCAAAATTCCACAATACACGTATCTTCATACACCTCTGGAGTACTTAAAATGTCTCCAGGCAATAAATTTGCTAATAAATTTTGTGTGACAAAATACAGCCTCTCAAGTTGAGAACTGAAATGTTCTGCTAAACAGTTAACATATTGTTTCCTAGTGCTGTGGAGAGGTAGTTTGAACAAGCAGATCGTTTGATCTCGAGAAAGAAATCCGAACGTGAAATGATTAGTGTCTTCATGTCAGATTAGCAACCACTGGCATGGATATAGTTGCTTCTAAGCATAACCTGGCGGTAGTTCCGCCCTCCCCTGCGTTATAGATGAACCGCTTTGTTATCTGTGAGGAGTCAACGTCGAACTTCGCGATCTTGGTGACGTCGCAAATTTCCTGTCCTTCGATTGACTCATTCGAAGGTTAGTTCATTTGCCAACCGGCGTTTAGGAAACTTCTGATGCGGAAATCGAGTGTCCTTTAATACGCTGTTCTCACTTCCCACGTATAGAAGGTGCATGTATGAATATTCCCGATTTGTAAGCATCGTCGTTGATGGAAATTAATGAAATTGTTGTAAGAAATAAGTAAACAACAAATAATATATATGTATGTTTCTAAAAAAATTACCAAATAATAGCACGTTGTTATTCCTTCAGAATGACAAGTCCTGTGTATATTTTGGTCTGTTTACTTGCTGCAGGAGAAACCAACGCGATCTTGGTATCATTAGTGACATCAGTGGAAAACAAAATTAAAATCTCTCGTATCTTAGGACACGACGGAGATCTCATGTTTACACTTGCTTTTTATTACACTACAAAAAGGAAGCAGTGACCATAACTCTAAGTTGAATGTTTTGTTTCGTCCGCAGATTTCTTGCAATCTGGTGGCCCCTCAAGTGCCAGATCACCAAGCGGCGGGCCCGCTTCATGATCTTCTTCATCTGGGTGATCGCCCTCACCACGACGATCCCCTGGGCCCTTTTCTTTGACCTGGTGATCATCTTCAACGACGCACCGGACGTCCAGCTCTGTGTGGAAGTGTGGCCAGACGCCCTGGACGGCACGCTGTACTTCCTCATTGCCAACCTACTGTTCTGTTACATCCTGCCCATGATTCTTATATCCCTGTGTTATATCCTAATCTGGGTCAAGGTCTGGAAACGCACAATTCCTACAGACACAAAGGACGCTCAGATGGAGAGGATGCAACAGAAATCCAAGGTCAAAGTCGTCAAGATGCTGGTGGCTGTCGTCATATTGTTCGTGCTGTCGTGGTTGCCGCTGTACGTCATATTCGCACGGATCAAGCTGGGAGGGGACGTCGAGATGTGGGAAGACGACATCCTGCTGGTGGCAACGCCAATCGCCCAGTGGCTCGGCGCGTCCAATTCTTGCATAAACCCGATTCTGTACGCCTTCTTCAACAAGAAATATCGGAAAGGCTTCATCGCCATTTTGAAGAGCAGGCGCTGCTGCGGACATCTGAGGTACTACGAGTCCGTTGCCATGTCCTCCACTACGAGCATGCGCAAATCGTCTTACTACGTCAACAACAACAACTCGTCAACACGACGCCCTCCTGGTCAAGACACGTCCGTGTCTTACATCTTCAACAATACCGGAGTCTAGGAGCAAATTGGGCTCGTGATCTTGGATTAACCGAAATTTATATTCCCACCACATCCAGGGAAATGATGTCTTAAGAAGGAAATCCCTTCATTAGCATCTTTGTATTGGCGACGATCTGCCATTGTTTTGCAGTTGTGCGGCCCTGGTTAGCTTCTGGTTGCTGGAGCTCGCGGGTAGCCTTTTTCGGTGGTGCAGACCGAAGCGGTCAGCTGTCTGGTCCCCGAGCTCAGGTCCAGTCGAGATTACAAGGTTAAAGGGTCGAATCAGGTTGGCCTGGATCGTTGAAGGGGGCTCAGAGCTCAAAGGTCAATAGAGAAATGTTAAATATAATAACATTAATGTAACAGGGTAAAATTTATTGTTCGTTTTACGATCCGACGGGCGATTCTAATGAAATATTTATTTCAAGCATATTTCCATACGTTTTCCGATAAATTGTTTTCAGTTTGATGCAAAGATAGCATCGATATTTTATCATCTATATTATGAAGCCATCATATTTTCAAATTATTACGTCTCTATAATGTATATACCGTACAATATGTTAAGGAAAGTTAATCAGACACCTGAATTACATTTTATTTTCGAAAAAAGAAACATTTCTAAATATGCATTTAGTTGTCAAACTTCTGCAATATAACACTAAGAAATAAGTATTTAAATAATTACTAATAATTAATGTGTCTAGAACAAAACAGGTGAAGCGCATGAAATGAAAGGAGTTTGTAGTGAACGCGACCCCAGCGCCAGTGCTTGAAAGTCGCCGTTGTGGACCAAGAGCTTTATTTGTTGGCAAACACCGCGCACCTAACCTAACCTATCCATACAGTGTTGCTTAACTATGTAGACATATAACACAATTTTAGTGCATTAGTGAAAATGTTTAGTGGCATTAAAGCATTGTATAGTTGCATGCGTCTCTAAAAATTCGCGTTGGTCATCGACTAGTATTGTAATTATATTTAATCTTAAATTAGAAACTCAGTAGACGGTCACCTTGGTACTCTATTTTAAATAATTTGTGGTACGGGAGAAAATCTAATAAATTGTTACTGTACATTTTAATATTAATAACAAAGTTAGTTTTATATAAAACTGTAAGGATATGGCTGAGCCATGTTACATGCAATTTACCATTTCCAGTTGATTTGCATTTTTATTTATGTGGTACAGGTGATGATTCAAGGCACTGGAACTACGGAACAGAAACGTGAAAAAGAAAAATTATCTGACATTGAAAATTAGCGATTGTAAATTCGCGTTTCGCTGAATACGCTAATGGCGTTCCGACTTCCAGGTACAGTCAAAAGAAACCACCATTAAATGACCTTGTCTAAAAGTTGATAAACGCGATTTCTTAACGTGGGAAAAGTGCGGATAATATGTCATAACGCACAATGGTACATAGTAGCCTTATTGCATACAATAATTATCGTGTAACTTTTCTGAAATTAGTGATTGTTTAGAAATTCGTATCTTTAATGCATGTATGTAATATATGTTGCTGTATTCAGTTTAATTTTATAGCTGCTTGCATTATATGTCGTATGACGTATTCGCTTTAATAACCTCAGATTAACTTCTTAAATATCCTTTTCGAATTAATCGTGTTCCAGGCCAGTGTCCGTGGTCACATAAGCCCGTCGTTTGTTTTCGTAGTAAGTATTCAAGTTATTTCATTTTGTGGTAGGTGAAATTTATAGAATGTGTTGAAAATTAATGACAGCCTTTACACAGAAAGTTGGACACAAATTTTAAAGTGAAATAACTTTTCGTGGTAACGAAACTTTGCATGGTCTCCTTATAAGATTTTTGTTGAATGGGAAGGACGATGTTATATTCAGGATTTCTAGAATTAATTGACTCATAGAAAATTAAAAAGCTATGAATCTGATGATATAGCGTTTTGAATTGTGTATTTTGTTTCCGGTAATGACGTGTCGTTTTGTGATTAGTGGCGAGTGTCCGTTCATACAGGCAAAGTTGTTAAAAGCGAGTTACACTCTTTGGGGACACCAAATGAAAACACTTATCGATATCGACCAGAAGAGTGGTTATGTTGCCCCTCATGTGTCGAGATCACTGCCGAGTAGCGACTGAAACAGGCTTACAGACCCGCAATAAGGAACGCGTTGTCTGTATGAAGCTTCATAAAACGTTACACGCGTCTAGATTCGTCTTTGTTTAACAGCTTCTTCGCAGGCACTACATTCATTTTACTCGCATAGAAACTTATCTTGTCACATAAAGAATATTTTGTACAAAGGACTTCGTTTCTCCTCATACAATGTGCAAACCTCATGGTAGCTGTAGATTGTGGTAAATCGTTTCGTCGTATTTTTTAACAGATTGAGAAGCCAGTTGAAGCCTAATGGCTGTGCGCAGGTACTGCAAACTAGGCTTAACAACTTTGACAACTGAGGCCGTTATCCAGCTCACTAATTTTGTGTCCATTCGGGTAAACAACATTTAGAAAAAAACAACTGCTACTAGCTGCTTTGATCTTCAGGGTGGATCTAAGATACACGCAACAAAACTTAAAAAGGATTTTTTAGTGTTTTCGACGTAATGACCTTACTTATTAACACGTGAACTAATTTGTGTAATTGCCCCTCATTTTAATGTTGAGTTACCAAATTTACCATTTGAACACGTCAGAATTTGCGCATTCTTGTCTCACTACGTAGTAGACAACAGAATGAATCTGAGTAGCATTGTTTAAATGTGAGTGATTTGTTAGTAAAGTATGGTCACTCAGAACGACCGACCATCATATTCAGATTCAGAGCGTGGTTCTCAAGGGTGCATGCCCACACACACGTTTGCTTCATTTTCTTTTCCTTTCCTTTCATGCGTCAATTCAGTGGTATAGCAGAGTTTTTCTTGTCCGACGTGTCAGAGCGTCTGCTTTGAACTGATCGTGCGCAGAATTTCTAAGCAACTTAGATAAAAATTTCCACAAGAGAGAAATGTATAAATCTTTTAAGTGTCGTAGTCCGTGAAACCACTTAGATAAATTGGTGCAACTTTGTGCTGGTCTGTTCGGCTCAGTGATGGGTATTTCATTAGCACAGAAAAATTGTATTGTATTTTGCCACTGTTGTCATAGTTTTAGGAAATAAAATTGTATGACGAGAGATTTTAAATTGTTTAAAAAAAAACAACTTAGCGTGTAATTGCTAATAATGTTCTCAGGTTGTAAAATATGCATTCCAAGGACATTTAATTATCTTGAAACACACAAAGATGGAGATTCGATTTCGGGTAGGAAAAATGAAAAGATCGAATTTATTGGTATCAATAGCATTGCTGTTATTGATATATGAAATGCATATAAGTTACCTTAATATGTTGTATCTTGTGCACTGTAAATATGAACTACTATTAGTCTTGTCTATAGATCGTACTTGGTACGTGGATGTACGTATATCCACACCAGTTCTGACTTAATTATTTCCTACAACATTATTATCATGTGTTTAGATTTATACATGGAAAATTTACTGAATGTGGTCTGCGTAAAATAAAATTTCGGTATTGGAAAGGAATTCTACGGTATTAAGATTTGAGAATGAAAAAGACGGAGAAGTTTGTTTGGCAGAATAACATTATAAAATGTGAGTTCAGCATATTAACAACTATAAAATGTAACCACTAAAAGTACCATTACGTCAAACTTAACGTTATTTACACATCAGTCACGTCCGCTTCAAGAACTCTTCTAATATGTCAAATATGGGGTACAATTACTGGTTAATTATTAATTATACTTCAGAGGAAGAAATGAGTCAGATATTGATGGCAGTAGACAACTTCTGTGCTTAAGGCGTGGATTCAGTGAGGAACACAGCGTTTTGTGAAAACCCAATGGACGTTATATAACTCTTTTTGTATTAAGATTTTGTAAAATCTGAAGAAAACTATTTATATTAAATTATTTTATTTTCGACTTACTACACGAATTCAGTGTGTGAAATTATGTTTTCTCATTTTGTAAATTTTTTACATTCAGCTAGCAGCTAGCTGTACTTCATTTTGGTTTTGTTTGGAAAAGTAACAAGTTTTTGTTCGAGAATACTTCAGTATTTTTGTTGTTTATAGATTTTGTTGCTATCTGTTTGTAGACAGCTAACTGAGGACACGTTTTGGATGGAGGTCCATGGAAATGAGACGTACTTGCAACGACATTACGAGTGTTCAACATCCCTGAGAAAGGCAGTGCGCAAGTCGAATGACACGGGCGTCAGCCCCATGCAGTTACGGTCCACTGTTTCCTAGACTTTCGATTCTTGCACCTTAAAGACATCTACTCCTGAAGAAGTTAAAAATGTGTATCAAATTCCATTGTGAAGGTCGTGTCTTCATACCACATGTTCATTATATGTGTCATGTTGTTTCTATGTTGAGACCTCGGTGCGCTGGCACGTCATGAACAGACTGAGGATTTATGTATTATTTCTCACATCAACTCGAAAAGAGTCCAAATAAATACGCACAAAAACTGAACTATTTTTCATCTGTGTAAGTTTGTTTGCTGTTTCATGTTACTCTTGTAGTCATGTTGGTAACAGCGTATTGTCCGGAGTCAGGAGTTTTTTAAGATTCAGAATATTAAGACTTTAATTAACTGTGTTTGTCCCGTTTTGTGAATGTTTTAGAGAATTTGGAGATCTGTTTTCTTGTACACATCTACGCGTCCTAGACTTACTTTGTTCGGTACTCCATTTTGTAACGCTAGAATGCGTTTGAGCAGGATATAAGTAAAAACTGTTTTAAACCATAACCCTTTTCTTGTTCAGTAGTATTTGTAAATGAAAATAAATACTAAATATGTAATAAAATGGCAACAAGGTTGTTTATGAATCTACATTTTTCTTTGAAATATATGGTATGGTATTGTACATTTTCCACACACAGAATTTTAATATAATATATAAATTAAAAACGCGATCATTTCAGAAGATCAGGGCTGAATTCACGTGTCGAATATAAAAAATATGAAGTGTGTTTAATAGCATCGACATGAAAATATGGAAAATATAGCTTTCATAATTAAAGGTGATATAAATACTACCAACTTATATGAAAGTATGAAAACCGTACCCAGTGCTTGTAAAGCGGATTCCCCACATATATTCTGACTGCTACATTAGAATCAATATAGTACGTAAATTGGGTATCCAAATGTCCCAGAAATTCCATGCAGGTAAAATATAAAAGTAGTTATAAATTCTCTTGTATCCAGATCTGTTTATACTTCGTAAGAATTTCATAAGTTTTCCTCACACCACTACCAACCTTGAAAGTAAGACACACAAATACAATCTTCCACATGAAGTAGCAACGATATTAATTGGTAAGAGGGGAATTTCTGTGTCCTCTGTAGCCTTTCGACAGAGCACATTCTGGTGACACGTGACAATGTTATTTACATTGTACGTAACTTAGTAATTTCGTCTTTGCGTTTTTTTCAGAAGGAAACGCATTTGGATTTTATGGAAAGGCATACTTTGAAGTGGATAGAATACTGTTATGTATTCATTAATTCTAACGTAACACTTGGAGATAAATCCTCAGTCTAGTTTCGGAACAGTGGGACTGTATAGCGTGTAATAGCAGATGTTGGAAATATTTTACGCCCGGTCACTTGTTGCTTCAAAACACTTTCCTGTCCACTGCATTAAGAAGCAGACAAGCCGATATCTGTCACAACTGTAAACTATGTGATAAGACGTTTCTTTTCCGAGAAGTAGATTTAAATTAATTTTCCCGATTAATTGTTCATCAGATAATGATGCTATATGGTAATGTGAAGCTTTAATGAGTAAGAATCCATGGCTTTTAGGTAATCTTAGTGCATAGTTTAACGTCACTTTAGAGACATATTACGTATTTAACGATGTATCATGTATCGTTTTTGGTGCTGAAAAGCAAACAATGCAGTTGGCCTAAGCCTCAATCTGTAGGCAATTTGAAAGTGTGACCACACTTATAAATGGTGATTGATATAGCATAGCATAGTTACTCTTCGCTGTCATAGTCCAGACGAGAACATATTACGTGTTATGTACAGTTGCAACATGCATTGTATAATGTTTGACTAATGTTGTTTAGTGATGAATGTACATTTAAGGAAATCGTTTTAGAAGTTATAAAAGGTGATGATGATGATGATATGTTACATTTGAAGTTTGTATGAATGTAATAAAAATAATTTAGTTTTATAAATATAAATATAAGACTTGAGCTGTGTCCACACGCAAGAATATGGCGTGTACCAAAATGTAGTGTTTCTATATGAGATTTCCAGACTGTGAAAGTAATAATATTCTTACATGTAGTAATATTGTTACAAGGTCGAATCGATTGAAACCGTGTGTGTAGTCAAAATGAAGCTTGATTTGTGAGAAATACAAGTTTGAGAGCGTGGCATTTGGTTTATCGACCAGACAATCACTCAAATTATTTTGTTTCATCCTTAGCAATGTCAGTTGGCGTTCGAAAAAGGTTATTCAACGAGGATGCAAAAATTTTATGTAGGCCTGAGAGAAATTTCCGAACGAAGGAGAATAATGGCTGTTAGAAGAATGTGACGACCAGGAAGGACTGAAATGGTCCGCGGGTCCACGGTCACAAAATCTTCATCCTCATTTTTCCATTAGAAAGTCTACGAAACTGACATTTAATGTACAAAATGTAACCATAAGCAAGGAAAGATTTTGTTCTACTTGTATATGGTTGTACATGGAGCAATGCAGAGATTTATGGCAGTGAAACACGTTCAGTAACAGCCCATTTAAGAAGAAGATTTGAACTGAGTGTCACATATTAGCAAACACCACCTCAGTCCCTTTTCACAACGGCGTAAGGCGTCCTCAGATTGCGAATGGAAGTGACGGCTACAGATGTTAACGACAGCTGCGAATATATTAAATACTTCTTATAAATACGTAAAATAATATATTTCTACAGGTGCTTTAGAAATTATTTATGTTACAAACATAGACTTAATACATTTGTTTGTGTACGTATGCACATGTGTATATATACACAAGAACGTTATATGTTACTTCCTGTTTGGATGAATTATGCCAGTATTTGATCGATACCTGATACATTATATCTTTCCAAATTTGCAATAAGTCTCAGCCTCAAAGCAACAAGACTCAGGAAGTAATTGATACGTTGTTTGTATTTCAACCAGCCTAATATCGTTACGACATGAAGGAACGGAAAAAGAATCTGATGGAAATAATTCTTTCTCTTATAGAAATTAATGGGAAAATCTACAAGCAGATCACCATCTTAAATATATTTATGCCTTAATAAATTCGCATCATATTTTTGTTCTTACTGTTTGTTTCAATAATAACATAACTTTCTAGCAACTTTTATCACCAGCATTTATTTAAGACGTATTATGCCAGACGAGTTTCAGTTCCATGCATTTGTCCGGATTGGCTCTCTGTTTCTTTCAGGCAAACGTCCAAATGTATCGTCCAAGAAATTGTAAAACGCCACAATTATTTCTCGTTACATATTAAAATCACAATTAAATATAATCTAAAATACGAGAGTGTTCATAATTTAATGAATACTAACGTCAACCATTGTAATAAATTGTAAATTTACTTTCACTGCTCATATGTGTTATCTCCCTTGTAATTATGTTTAATAATATAACAAAAACATCACAAAAGTTTGGCATCTAGATGCAATGTAAATATTTTACATTTTTAAATCAAGCAGAAATCATTAAATAAATAATATGTCCCAGACACCAATGTGCTCTTAGATTTAATCACCAATACGGATTTAACCATGTGCCGTAATGTATTAGTGGGTTGGTAAGACTGAGACTCGGCAAAGAAAAAAAAAGTGCCGACTGTAGTGAGCGCCCTCTTATGTAACAGCTTCGACAAAACACCACCTAGCGACAAGAGCTCTCCCAGTTTACTACGGACCGAACCATTCGTAAGTGCCAAGCGACGCGGAGGACGCCCATTTCCGCATAACCTACAAAATGGACAGATCATCTACACCTCAAAATCACTGGAAGATGGGACAGAATTTCAACTCAGTTAAAAGCGAGGTAAAATGTAAATCCTAAAACATAAACAGTATATTTTTGCTTATATTTACCAAGTAATTAACTGTGATTTTAACGTGTAACATTACTTAATTGTGACATTTTAACAATTTTTACGACGATACATTTTAACACGTAACGTTGAACCAAACCTAGAACAACTGAGGATAACTCATGGGGTTGAAACACGCCTGGCATCATACGCTGTAAATAAATGCTACTTAGTGACAAACGTGGACAGAAATTTTTGTTATGGTTACGTTCTACTACACGTGAAGACTGATTCACGTTTTGCGTTGTGTGTGTTACTACCATTTATCTGACTGGTATTCTGGAGCTACCACAATTTAGCCTGTTTCACGTATCTAATAATTTTCAGCATTCGTCTTCTGCTTGAGATCATAATGACGGCCTGTAATGTCTTTAGCTGAGATATTGACATTCCCTAGCATTTTCTCGTCCTATACATCACCACAATGTTATTCAAAATTATTAACGTTTTCAAACCCGATTTAGATTCTAATATGAATGTCCTCTTAACCTATTTATCGTTTAGTCTCTTCGCATCAAATATCTTAATAATATTAGACTTCTGTACTGCTCGTTAACTTGCTGGTAGCTTTCTCCATACTTTTTCTCAGGTACCAAATGTGACCAGTATTGCAGTCAGCCCCTTTAAAGATAGCACATGAAATGTTCTTTGTTTTCGACCTTTGTCCATCAAGACGTGATGAATGTGATGGTCTATTATCTCCATCAACAACATTGAACTGCATTTAAGAATTTTGCTACGCGGGTGCATTGTACCCGTGGCAGGGTTTTAGCGTGGAAAAATATAGTTCTCTGACTTTATTAATGTAACTACTTTCATTGAAACGTTAATTCTCAGTATTCGTACTTCCGTTGTTATTTTTGCACTGGAATCTCGTAAGAATGTTCCCATCTGTATTTGGAGGAATTGTTGAAACATTCTCTGTTTCCTCACAAACACAGCTTTTTATATAATCACATTATTTGAGGTAAATACGTCTATATTTTAGGGTCAGTGTTATTCGGCAAAAAGTGAAACGAAAAAGTGTAACTGCATTGTTATGTTACCTAGGAAACGTCATCTGTTTACTCAGAATTGTTGTTACCTATAAAACATTTAATTAAATTATATTACCTTACCTTACATTACTTTACATTACATTCAGCTACCACACACCCATCTTAAGCGTAACTAATTCAAGTTAAATAAGCAAAGTCTTAATCAAACTTTACTCAATTGTAAAGCTTGTATAAAGGAAATATTTAGAATAAAGCCAATATATAAACTTCCTTTCCGTAAAGACGTATTTACGTCCAATTCTCCGGAACCTTGGTTCCACTATCACTTTTTCTCAGTTGATGCATGCGCACTCAATGCAGTAACATCAAACCAACGACCTCTGGTGTCATGTGCGGCATTTTATCACTGACAGACTCCATCTACATGATGCCCTTATGTACGATAAACCGTGTCCCTATATGATAAATAGCAGTCGACATTTCCATATAAGATTATGTTATAATCGTGTTTTGGTTCAGTGCCACCTCGTACTCCCAACAGATTGCAACATTTTCCTGTTTGTCTTGATACATTTTCTATATAAACTAACCTAACTTCATGTCCTTTGCTGATTTTTTCGATAATTTTCAAGTACCCTTCACACCTTCAGGCCTTTTCTGTTCACAAACTGAGGACGCACCGTTACAAGGGACATTAAGATAAAGCAAACGAAACAATTTTAGCATTTATCTCCCTTCTTTCTGCTCTTAAAGTTATCGTCAACGTAATTTCAATATGTTACTCTCGTTTCCATCGGCTGCTACGGAAAATTTACATTTTCTGCAGCTATAAATTTTGACCGTATTTCAGGCAGTAACAAACTCAGGCTACAAGCAACGTTTATTTGCTGCGTAGTCTTAGCTGCGCAGCGTTAATATTCATTCAAAGATACGGGAGACGGAGACCAGCCCACTTTAGTGCATAAAGTTTCTGCGTCTTCGTGAGTCAAGATTTCTGCATTAAGTATTCGGCGAGGCTTCATATCATAAATGAAAATTTCGCGTGCAGAAAAACGCGTTTACAAATACAGTGAAAGTCGAACAATAGAACGTGGCCCATCCTTACAGTCAAATTCACTCAATTTAAATCAATATTTTAAGGCTTTTTGTGTCGTAAGTAGCGACCATTTTCGACAGAAATGTAACACAGCGTTTATAAATTTAAAAATATGAAGCAGTGTCATTAATGCCGAGTAACTAAAATTCAATGTTGTCATTTACACTTATGTAATCCGTTGAAGGTATTCCAGCACTTACAACTTACTAATTTAAAACAAATTAAATCATTGACACCCCTGTAAGGTATTACACAGTACGATTGGCCGAATAATACTAGTTAAGTTTTAGAAATTAGCCTGAAAATTTAAGCCATCAGTTTGGGTTTACGATAAGTGGACACAATTGTTAAATAAAATTGGTAAAATAACTCTTTAAAAATGTGGCAAAGTTAAAAGACTTGGGAATGACAGTGATAAATCAAATTTACCTTCTGAAACAATTGGTAGAACATCAAATTCCGGGAATTCTTGCTACTATTTTAGAAAGTTTCGGCTTCTCATTTTCTGCAAATAAAGTGCATAAAACTTTAATTGTCCCTCAAGCTTCGTATCGATGTGAAATTCTGTCTCTCGCTCTCAGAAACAAATTTATATTGGCTTTATTTGAGAACAGGATACTGAGGAATATATCTGGGCCTATAAGGAATGAAGAAATAGGAAAGTACTGATGATTTCTGTCTTCTGGGATGTTGCGCTGTGTAGTCTGGTAGATGTTCATCGCCCTGATGATGGAGGCAGTATGACCTCTGAAACGTTGGTTAACATCGACCAGACTACACAGCGCAACAGCCCAGAAGACAGAAATTTTCATACTCACGGCTGTGAAAACCTCAAATCTTACGAAAATATTGTACTGAAAGTTGCATAATAATAGGCCTCATAATTTATCTTAACAATTTTGGTGTAAGGAACTCGAGAGGAATTAAGTGGACGAAGTGTGATAAAGAGATGATAAATGCAAGGGAGAGGCCACTTGGGAGACTAAGCGTAGCTGGAATGAAGAACACTGAGATGTGTTAAAGATGTGGACGCGGATTGGTTTCATTTGACAAGCAGGCAAGCACTTTTGAACCTTCGGATTCCTTGAAAGACTCTAATTTGTTGATTTAACTGAGGAAATGTTTGGTTCTCAATAAGGACGTTTGTTATGAACATTTCTGTAAGTTCTGTGAAGTTTCAATCAATTCGATTACCTAGTAACTGAAGCCATTGTGTTCAGAGTTTTGTTATAAAGTTTGGTGTTGCGTGTCTAGGTAAGTAGAAGTAAGTCATGTACGTAGACATAAGAAATTTGACTTGTCCTGTACAGCACTGAACATGCAAATGCGTGATTAGATTATACGTACTGAACTTGTGTTCATAGACACCGCACTTGGCACGTGGTAAGATTTAAATTTGAGATCTCAAACTGTAGAGCAGATAATGAAATTTTGGTGTGCGAAGTGTCTGTACACAAGTTTACGCACGCGTTGTCTGCTTTTGATGATGCATTATGTAATTATAAACGCTCCTTCTTGGAGTGTGTTAGGTAATGAAGCTTCTGTGACGCCCTGATAAGTTTCGGTTTAAAAGTGTTCTGAATGAAATTTCTGAACTCTTGGTAGACATTTTAAAAATCTGACTGCACCGCGTAAATTGCTGTTGGCAGCGCTGGTTAAATTGTATGGAGAATATTTGTTCGTAAATTAAATAGTTTTTCCATAATGAAACAGTTTCCCATTTTTCAGTACAGCTATTAACTATCCACTTCGAGGTAAAATTGGCCAGCATTTAAAAAGCCATTTAAATTTTTGATGAAAGATGAATATGGTCATAAATACAAATATATTTCTGAAACAGAAGAAGTTACGTGATTATTGTATTACTTATAGGATTTATTTGGATAAGTGATTAGTTTCAAGTACGATAATTAAATTCGTTACTATCCACAGGGAATTTTATATTTGTGCGTATGGCAATATTAACAAATTTTACTGCCCATGTTAAAGTGTGAGTCTGTATTACTTTCAATATAAATGTTCATGAAACACGAACACTATTTTTAACGACAAAAATATTTCTGAGTTCGTACTTGCTTTGTGGGGATTAAATTTTGAATGAACTGCCAAAGACGAGAGTTTTGTCTACGATCCGTATAAATTTTCCAAAAAGAGGCAAAGGTTGTGTCAAGACATTTACTTCCAAAAGTGTGTTTGTATTTGTGCCCAGTTGCTGGCGCCAAATTACGCGGAGAGGAAGCTCCCGATGCCTGACTCTTACATTGTTTCCTGCCCAAACGTTTAAACTCGTGTACTGTGTTTGTAGGTCAGAGATTTCCATTCTGTGAAACTGCTAGCGGCACTTTGGAATTGAGATTTTATAATAGCAATTAGCTGTACCTCGATCACGCGCATATTCTGTAAATTAATCAGTTTCCTGAAGTTGTAAGCTATTGATTCACGATCATTAATTAAATGGTGAACTCAAGCATATGTATATATGTGTAACAAGCTAATAATGTCGGCAAAAATATTTTTACAGCAGTATTGGCCTGAATTCCTTACGATCATGATACGAGATATTTCGTAAGCAAAATTCAGCTGCCATTTCTCACAAAAATCTATCCCGATTCACTGCTAGATGGCTCTGGTAGTCAAATCAGGATTGAGTAGAAATTGTGCAGTCAGTGGGCTGGTCACTCACTACTCACAAATGAACACTTCAAGACCGAGAATCCTTCGTAAAGGCGGCCAAGACTCACACCGGGTTGTAGTGCCACTGATGATGATTAGCGTGAATTGCTTGAATTTTTATATCGCTTTCTGAAATTAATCAACGCAGTGATTCTTAAATGACTACTAAAAATCTAATTGTGAAACTTTAAATTTAAATAGACATTCATTTAGCATCGATTACCATGTAATGATCTGCATTCTTAATTTCTATTCGATAGGTAACTCGTTAGAATCTCAACTGTAGTACCGCCTATTCAAAGATTTCTCGTTGTTTTCCGCAGTCGCTACAGGCAAATGCCACGACGGTATCCTGGCTTAGTCAGCAGTCAACGTTCTGAATTCCTCATTCGCAGTTGTCATATAATTTCTAAAGGGATATTTTATGACCAAAATAAGTTTAAAAGTTACTTTAAGTACAACCGCCAAGCAAATTGTAAATTGTTACCTTACGTATGGAATTAAAATATTTTGGTAAGTATATTAACCAGAAACATTTGTTGCGGATATGCTGTGTAGCTTGCCTGCCAGTGGCGTGTGTCGAATTGTGTCATCTTGTGGCACACACGATCAAACCAAAAACACAAAATCCTTTATTAACGCTAGGTTTGTTTATATGTCGTCGTGAATAAACTGATCTTATATTAGGCCTATATTTTGTTACATTTTTATTTGTTGAATTAATTTTTGTATAATTTTATGTTCTCACAGCTGTGAGTCCGAAAATGGCTGTCTTCTGTGTCACAGCGCTGTGTAGTCTCACAGACGTTTACCGACGTTTCAGAAGTCCTTGCCTCCAAAATCAGGGCGATAATGATGGCGCTTGAGGCAACAAGTATCTCTGAAACGTCGGGAATCTTCTACCAGGCTACACTGCAGTTACAAGCAGAAGATAATAGACTTTCTCATTCGGGTTTGCAATATGTATCGCGGTTCACACAGAATTTTGTACATTAACAATATTTGAGAGTGAATAATAAATGACAGAAATTGACTAAATAAAATATATAAATTAAAAAGGAATGTCTAGGAAAACGTCTGTGTGCAGTGCATGTGAATGAATATAAAGCTTCGACGGTTTAACTAAGTAAGAGCAAAACCGAATTATGAGATCACTGAACAAAACCTCGCTACAAAAACACGAAATCGTGAACTGCTGGTCACTTAAAGAAATGCATTCGAGTTAAAATGTCGCTGCGCACCGGCGAAATAACACTGCTCGAAGCAGTTATATTCGCGTCAACATTTAGATCTTCCAAAGTAATATTTTCCAAACTCGACCAAGCCACTGAGCAGTCGCGTTGCAGCTCGCCTCAAGATTCAGATCGTCCTGATTGTGAAGGCAGCTTCTATGAAACGTCGGAAAACTTCTGCCAGACTGCGTAACAACCCAGAGGACAGCCATATTCTTACTCGCCGCCTTTAGAATCTGAAGTCTCACTGGTCTCGGACATTTTATTTCGTTGGAAGACATTCAACGACCAGAACATGAAACATGATTCATAAATACAAGTTAGCGTTTATCAGTCGAATCAAAGGGTTAAAAGTATGTTGCTGCATCATCATGCATTAAATAATCATGAATCAGTAGTCACACTTCAGTTCTAGATAAATTGGTGATGTGTTGTTTTCACGTTATACAAAATTCGCCTGCAAGTTCTGACGTGATAATATTTGTGAGTAGATACATGTCACCCTGCCCTCACGATACCCCATAAAATAAGGTTTCACAAAAAATAAAAACCAACTATCCTTCACAGGCTAACTTTTCAACAAAGAAATATATATAAGTAATTATTGGTGTGTGAGTAAATATCTTTGAGAAGTCATAGCAAGTAGTTTGTGCTGAATTTCATAAGTAAAACAAAAAGTTACTCGAGTAATAGAGATCTCTCATGTGCGACACACTTACAAACTTGCTGTGGTTCATTATGTAATGCTCAAAACATAACCTAGCTCAAGGAATCTTTTGTTGTGAATGAGGTGTTTCTTCTATCGGAATATATTTACAATTTACTATTTACAATTTACAGGTTATCTGGTTTAAATTCATAACATCTGTTGAGATTTGTAGAGATACCTCGAAAAAATAATCATTATGTGTGTGTACATGTACATAATTGTAATAATCAGTGGATATTGTAAAAAAAAGAAAGAGATGTTGCCAACTTAAAGACTGCTATTTTAGTTCCATGCCATCCTCAAAAATGAGTTGGAAACATTTCTGTAGACTACATTTATGTGTGACAAGCTCTGGAAATAAAGACGTTCGTACTGCCAAACCTACTTCATGTACCCACATCTCTTTTCTCCAATTCACTCATTTCGAACAAAATCAGGTTAGGAGTTGGGTGAAAAATAATACAGATTTATCCACTGTTTACTCATCACAGTAAATTACTTACAAAATTTTTAAATCTGCTAAGAATTATTTATCTTCTTTGCCAATCGATGTGCTTAGTGGGGGGGGATACAGGAACAAAATCTTTTATTATTTGCTAGCAAGAAAGTTTGTCTAAGATAAAACGTCTCGGCACTGGAAGCCCTGAAGATGGAGACAGTATATTTCTACTAAACGTTGGCATCTACTGACGAGTATTCACGGCGCCGAAACCAAGAAAAAGAACATCAAATGTCTCTGGTTTATAGCAACTAGCAATTTTTAAATAATATATTTACGATATGCTAGTTGCATATCTTGTTCGCAACGTTCCACTTGCCCGTATTTTTCACAAGTGTCCCTATGCCGCTAGGGTGAGTGCTCAAAGAAATCAGTTTGCAAAATTAGTGAATATCTCGACTACAGTCTTGTTTCTGGATCCTTGTACGTCAGTAACTGGTAAAACCACGACATAAAATAGATGATTCGAGAATAGAAGCGTCCATAAATATTAAGCAAGTCAGCTTCCAGAAGAGCAGATTTGTAGCGCAGTTCGTGCGATATTTTGTTCTGCATCAACAGTTGTATGGTAAAACGTGGCTCAGTACAAGAGTCCCTAAGGAAGCTAATGTCGGAACTACAATTTTTCTGGCCTAATACGAGGGTGAAGTAGTGGTTAGCGTGCTCGCCGCTGGACCCAAGGTTCGCGGGTTTAAACTCGGCCGAGGTCGATGAATTTTTAAGGGTTATAAAATCCGTAGCACAAATTCCTTCGGAGCGGAAGTAAAGCCGATAGTCCCATGTCGTAGATTTACGACATGAAACGAGACGTTTCGTAAGCAAAATTCAGCGGCCATTTCTCACCTAAGTCTCTAGCAGTCGGTTATTGAAAAATTAGGATTGATTAGAAATTGTGCAGAGGTGATGGACTGGTCACTCACTACTCACAAACGCACGCTTCAAAGACTAGGAAGCCTCCGAAAAGGAGGCGGCGAAGACCTACAGATGCGTTGTAGAGCGAAGGAAAAAGAAGAATACTAGAAATCAATTCATCTCAGACTATTAGAAAACTCTCATCCGTTTAAAGAAGTCTAAGTGGCAAGTATGTCATCTCTTGTTGTAGAGAATAATCGAAAAGACAACTATCTATTGATGATTGCAGTTCAATACAATTAGACTCGGTTAATGAATACATAATATCGCTGTGACTATACAGGAACAAGATCCCACGCATGTCGCGTCATGTCGTAACCTGCTCGCTCCAGTCCGTCAGTTGTCTTTCAGCAGTCGAAGTGCAAGGATGTCTTTTTCACAAGTACAACGAGTGTCCACTGTCAAACACGACCTAACATCTCGATGTTACATAAGTCGCCGGAATGAGTTTAAGGGATGCATTTCTCGATTCTCCAGTGCCAAACATTACGACTGCAACAAAATCGATTTCAAACGTCACCGCAGAAATTCTTCACCGGGTTGCATCAAACAGGAGGAACATAGTGAATACACGCCTCACACTTAATTTGACATTTGTTTTTTGACGGATAGAACACGAGTCAGAAACGGATTACGTGACTTTTATCACCGGGTTGCATCAAACAGGAGGAACAGAGTGAATACACGCCTCACACTTAATTTCACATTTGTTTTTTGACCGATAGAACACGAGTCAGCAACGGATTACGTGACTTTTTGATCACCCTGTTTAAGCACTCTTTGACGTCTGGGAAGTCCACTTCCGCTGAGTTTCCAGCTCATTGAATTCGGCATCACAGAAAATAACACAATTCACATCCACTGTGTGTGCTTTACCAACACCGTATTATGTTAAGAAGGTTTAACAAATTTACAAAACAATCCGATACTAATCAAAGAGTCAAGTAAACTTAAATTCTTGTACGTATCAAACTTCAAAGGAACAGACCCATTGCACGACTAATAAATAAAGAAGTGTTTAATCAAACTATTTCAAATAAAACAGTGGAATTGACGTCAATATCATATGCAGTGTTAATACGCAATATAACTTCGTTTGTGAAAATATGTCGTGCTGTATTAAGAAACAGAATCAGCAAAGTAATAATGAAGTTATGAAAGTCGTCGAAGAATTTGAAAATACGTCCACTTCCTCTTGTTATAATATTTCATATTTGTCTGTTAGGCGTATTGTATACATTCAGTGCCATAATGGCTCAAAGAAAATTGAATTCCTTGTTAGCACATCACACGAATTTGAAGGAGAAACAAAACAGAGGAAAGGCAGCTTAAAGTTGCTGAGTCTTAGCAGGTGTATGGTTAGCGTCACATTCCGGCCGCTCTTATCTTCAGGTTAAGGTCCTCTGGGCTCATTATTTGGGTAGTTTGCTCAGAACTAAAGTTGTTCCGGGCACGATGCTGGACACAAAAGTTTCGATGTCCCTGACTTCATAAGTACGTAATTACTTTGAGATGATCACTACGTTTCTTTTTGGACGGGTTTAAATATAAACATAAGTGATGATATGGTCTGCGATCTGTGAAGTCTGTGTTGAAAATATGAATTGCGACTGGACACTATGCCACTAATTTGCTCTGAAGAGTTCGACTGTGGTGTAATTCAATCTGTATTGTTGGGTTCTTGGACCTTGTCCATCATCTGATGTCACAAAATCACATAACATTTCGAGGACTGGATCTGCCCTTGTCTTCGTAAAATTAACGTCATCTTCTGATCTTACATGCCTACTTGACGAATTGAATTAACATACGTCACCTTTCGGTAAAACTTCCTTAAATTTTCAAACAGAATTGGTATTTATGTGTAAGCCTACAGTCTTATTCTATTCCAGAGAATAATGATAAAACTAAGATCATGGTTTACAGCACTTCGTTAATCATATCACCACATTGTCAAAACTTATATTTCCTTCTTGAAACGAGTATCTTTAAATCCACAGATTTCTAGGACAACTCCAACTTCATTTAAAAAGTTAATTCGTTCAACAAATAGGTAAATTTTCTATCATGAGAGGTTCGAAATTCCTCACAAACTTCTAATTGTGGAAAACTGAGTTTTAATGTATAGGAACTTCGGACTTGCTATATAACTTCGTCTCTCGTGAATTTCGCGTTGCGTTAACAGGACGAAAATTATATTACGTCTTAAACAAAACCATCATCCGTAACATCATCTTTCGGTGTCTGAACTCGAGGTGAAAACATTGGGAAAATTCAGTTACTTAGCCGTTTTCTGAACAATTCCAAGAGTTCTTACTTGATTCCACATAGCCCTAATTGGTGCTCGCAAGGAATTTAGATCGGTAGACATCGAAAGATGGAGGTAAATCAACAAAGTACGATTATGATCGCCTAGCAACTGGACAGGTATTTAGTTACCATTGAACGGTAGAACCCTAATTTTAATGGAATTTATAAGCTTGTGGTGTGACATCAATGTAACAAGATATGTTATTTTCTGTTTTGTCTCTGTTTGGAAGAATGCGGATAACAGCTTAGTAGCAGATGCTCAAAATGTCCACCGCCTTCTCGGAGACGAGCATCCTCACGTTTTATTGTGTATCGTGCGAATTTGCAAAGTGTCTGTGAGCCAGTGTTAACAACAGCCCGTTCCATATGGCGTTTCAGTATCTCCAAGCTTAGTGGGATATTTGAATGAACTATTTCTTTTAGAATTACCCACACAAGAAGTCTGGCGAGGGGAGGTCTGGAGATCGCGGTGGCCAAAGGCCACGCTCAACCGTCTGCACAGCTGACATGACCAGAGGTCTAGCAATAAAAGTGACCTTGTAACAAGCGTCACGGGGGGAGGTTTAGGAAACTATATCACGTGGGGCGTGAAACACCTTCTGGTTTAATATTTTTACTGTCCTTTAAACGCTACAGACTACGTCTTATAAGATAAACAGTAACAGTAGTGTCTAAGACAATAACCCACTGAAATCCAGTGCATGTCAAATTTTGTGTTACTAGAATATTACACTCGGAGGCTGGTGTCCTTCAGCCAGGAGAAAACCACGTGCGTTGTGTAAGCTTATGCTGTTTATTTGTACCAAGCATTGAACGAATCAGTATTCTGCTCTTACCTGTGATTCTGAGTTACCTTGCCTCTCTGCTCACTTGTCACCACCGATTATCGTCAGCTAATTACCTCATAAATGAGCTCCGAGATCGAGAGGTATTCCTACCGCTCAGCTAGTCTGTCAGGAGCTCCAAGTCGCCTTGTCATAAGGTGCGTGTAAAGGTCTGAGGACATCTGCAAATTCAGTGGGTCGGTAACGGCGCAGTCAAGGAATCCCAGGTACGTCCCGTTAATACAGGCAAATGGACCCGCTTCAGTCACTGAATAACATTCTGCTTTGGCGAACAGAGAATTCGTCAACAAGGAATGTTACTTGCCGATGAACGTGAGCCGCGTTAGACAAGTTCGTCTGAGCAAAATTCCGTAAAGAGAATTTTCGTAAAGAGAGAACTGGCTGTACTCGTTAGCACGTAAATTATTACACACTGTCACGTGATATAAGGTATTTAAATTAATACTTCTAAAGACAGACTTCTTAATAACAGAAATGTTGAAGATTATTTTCAAACGTTTTTGGACAATAGCCATATTGGGATCAAATATTAATGAACATTTAACAAAATTTATTTAAATTTACTTTTAAATTGCTCAAGAATGCCTACTGTATAAATGAAAAGTAATTGTTCTGATGGGAAGAAGTAGTTACCACTTTGAAGTTGAGTTCGATAAAAGACTGACTGCAGTCTGTCTGCACTTCAAAATAACAAGTTATTGTCACAGGAAATGACGGCTATGTTAGCTGATCTTGGAATAAGCTACGAGACGAAATTTACATAATTCACCCTAAGAAGACAGCACAAACACGTGTGTTTCACAATTATTTTCAATATTAATTACATACTGGGATACTGGGAACGACCCGTTCTTCAAGTGCCTGAGCACTGGGGGTCCCAAATTTTCGTTGGCTTGATCTATAGACATTCGGTAGGACTCCTTGGACGAGGGATCGGCCCGTCGCAAGGCCTCGACCTGTACACAGGACAGCACAACACAGACATCCATGGCTTGAGTGGGATTCGAACCCACGGTCCCAGCGACCAATCGGCACAAGGCGCACACCTCAGACCGCGCGGCCACCGCGGACCCACATTAATTACATACTCCGAGTCCAATTAACTTTCTTTTTATTGCTATTGAACTGATTCTCACCTGCCTTAAGGTCGATACAGAAATCATGCAAACAAACAAACAAACAAACCCAACTACCTTCGGTTTTGTTCTTCTGTGTTGAAACGCCGTATGGACTTGAAAGTATACACAAACGCCATTTTCAGAGTTTCAGAGCTCCGGCATATTTACCACCTTGAGAGCCTCTAACCTCTCATCCAACAGCCATTGATCACGCTGAAAACATCAGTTAATTTAATTTATTATAGCTCTTAACATTAACAATAGATGTAATTATAATCACGCAATGAGAATCAGACAAGCCAAAATGCAATACCATTAACGCAGTGACCAAAATTTATATAAAATAAGTAAAGCATTTTGGACAAAGGTCACGCGTTAGGTAAGACGCAAATTCGAAGCCTGAGAAATGTCGGGGAGATAAATCAGCGTTTCCTTAAGATGCCAGTGTACCTGCAGATCGCATTAGCAACATCAGACGGACTGACCTCGAAGGGAATACACGTGCATACAATCGACAGCAGTCTAATTGACCTTGTAGGTGGTATCTACAGAATAATATCGCCTAGAATGGACGAAATTAATTTTGCTTTTTTAACATTTAGGAGAAAAAGGACACCCGGATATCTCCGCTTGAAGTTTAGTGATGAAATATGCAATTGATTAATATCTCCTCATATTTATGATGTTCTGGGCGTCTGATGCAGTATAAGTGTTCTTTGGTTTTCATAGACAAATCCATAAATAACAATTAACAAGAGTGATAAAGCTAATAAAGACAGTGGTTACATTCGTCGTAACGAAGCTCCGATAAACGCGAAGCCTTATGGTACGTAATAAATGTGCTGCAGATGTGCCAAAATATGAATATTTCAGAGCTCTGTTTGCAATATGGCACTCAGAGCTTCAGAATGTGATTACGGCCAAGTCTAGAAACCCACTAAAACATTCATGAACAATTGTCAGAGCTATTACCTTCAAACAAGCTTGTAAATGGCACCCGACAAAATGTTCTCGAATTCCAAATGAAAAAAGTCTATGAACAATAGCAATCCGTAGCAAGAACGCGAACTTCAGCTCGACTTTAAATTCCAATTTCGCTCTTTCGTAGGACCTGTATGTAGTACAAAGTATCGTCACCATTTATAGCACAGTCAGATGTGCCAGTGAGTAAGGAGGATATCACATTTTCCGAGTTTCCCTTCAGGTTTTCGTGTAGAAGGATCATAGACATTTACGAAAATATGACATCGTATGAGTAAAATTCGGCAAATGCTCGCTAAAATCTTTTGGTTTCCTATATGTTATCTGTAAACGCAAAAATTAAAAAATACCGAAATATCTTATGATTCCTTTGGGTGTGAGTGAAATTTCTTCTTTCATAAATTTTGAGAGCAGGGTTAGGTTAGGAGAATATTTGGATCCAACAGGTATGAAATGACGGGAGGCTGGATGATGAAACTGCATGATAAGGAGCTCCATAATTTCTACCCATCACAAGATATTATTAAAATGGTCAAATCAAAGAGAATGAAGTGGGCGAGGCGTGGAGAAGGTGATAAATGCGTACAACATTCTTATTGGAAAGGCTAAAGGAAAGAGACGACTCGTAAGACATAGGCGTAAAAGGAAGGATAATATTAAAATTTATCTTGGGGAATCGAGGATCGAGATTGTTCCTTGAATTCATCTTGCTCAGAATACTGACCGGTAGCGGACTGCTGTGAACACTGTAATGTACCTTCGGGCTTCATGAAAGGTGGAAAAAGTCTTGACAAGCTGAACGTGCGGCTACTATCTTCTGAAGAAAGGCTCGTCTTAACGCGGTTGGTTGCCTGTTTCTGGAGCAGCTGTCCTCTATGTAAAGTTGAAGATGACTGTCTTATGGACTGTAGCTCCGTGTTGTCTGGTAGGCGTTTACTGACGTTTCAGAGGTACTTGCTGCCTCCATCATCAGGGCGATGACCAACCAACCAAATGCTAACTAAGGGCGGAGTCCTGCGCAAGCGTAAGACATCGTCCCTTGCTAGGTAACACCATTCTTGCGTACGAAACACATTGCTGAAAATGGTAAACAGAGCCTTGTAACTAAAACGGAAATTTGCTTACTAGGGCGATGAATACACCGCGCGAGTGTAAACGGTAGATTTATCGGAAACTGCCAAGGTCTTGGCCTAATCAGTGGGGACTGGCGTTAGAATCAGTCGAGGACGTGGGAACCAATAGGAGCGTGGTGGCGTGCAGCAGCGTGAGAGGGACGTCTGAGAAATCGGCCCTTTTGAGGGCCCCTTGAATCCGGCGGGTGGATTACCGGTGGGTGAATGTGTTGAGGACGAATGATGAGTGTGGAAATGAGGACCAGCCAGGGTCGGTTGTGCCCTGAAAAGGACTTCTGCCAGACTACATGCCACAACCACCCAGAAGACAGCCATCTTCTGATTAATTCCTGTCTGGAACATTCGCCCCGAGCGAGTTGTGACACGAGGACTTCGATCGGCTGTCTGGGATCATTAATATATTTTTCGGTCCTACCAGATTTTACCAGTCCTGAGAGCGTCATATCTGACCCCAAATTCTGTTTATACTCATTAAGATTCAAGTGATAACGCAACTGTGAACAATGCTTCATTTGTTGTGAAACACGTTTTCAAAAATTTTATAGAATACGATCGTGTTAATTTACTGGACGAAAGCGTAAGGACAAATAAGAAGCTGTACCAAACTGGAAAAGAGACTTTACTGAAGACAGTACTGACCTGACCTCTCTTGGTCTCGTTTTGTCATGAGCGAGAGGGGAAAAGTCAAAACAACGATAGCTAGCAGCTCTTTAAAACATTAGATTCGATGTTCTAATGGCGGCGAATATGGCTGTCTTCTAAGGTGTTAACGCCGTGTAGCCTGGTAGGCGTTTACTGACGTTTCAGAGGTGCTTCCTGTTTTTGTTACCATCCTCATGATGGAAGCAGCGAGCATCTCGGAAACGTCGATAAAATTCTACCAGCCTAAACGGCGCATCGACCAAGAAGAAAATCATCTTCAGCTGCTTAAATTATTGCAAACTTGACATAGGAGAATGAAGGAGATTACGTAACTAATAAAAGATTAAATATTTTATGCTCTGATAAATAATGAACAGACTAGTTCTAATGATTGCTTATTATCATTACGTTAGCAGTCTTTTGCATTCTTGTCTCCTGTCTAGAAACGTGGGGATCAAAACAGAGTTCTGCAGATGTGCGAGGCGAGGTTGTTCGGAGGAACATTAAACTAAGATGAGGGAAGTAATTGCTGAAGAAGTCTGCGTAGTTTGAACGTCATAGCTTGCGTTCTTCACTACATAAGATTAGGATTAGATGGGTGTAGCACGCAAAATATGTGTTCGAAATCCCGTAGGGATAAATTAGCATGGAAATCTAGGAGTAGACTACAACACAATATTAAAACGAAACTTAAGAATTGGTGTGTCAGTGTGTGGGGTGGATCCATTTGGTACAAGGAAGCACCTTCTGGGATTCGAACCGGATACTCTCGACTAATGCTCCACTACCGATGAACTCGACAGCTTCCAAGCAAAGGGGAGACGTCACTGTTCCACACGAACCAGTGTCTTAGGCTATGTTGCCAGGTACACATGCCCGCAGGCACATGGTCTCACGTGCAGTAGAACTAACCAAATTTTAAACCTTTATTCATAGAATTATGGGCGGACAACATTACTTTATATTTCGCTTTAGAAAAATTAAACCTATAACATAACAGCTGCATAATTTCTTACGAGATACGTTTTAATCAAATATGACACCCAAATAATATTTATACACAGTGATTATCCCTTTTTCTAAAGCATTGTCGACTCAAAACCGCAAGAAATAAAACATTAAAGTAAATTTATAATATCGATTCACGATTATAAGTTTCAAATGAATTCTCAAAGCGCTTTTATTAATACGCAGCTGAACGACTGCATTCTGTGAAGTACAGGTGTTATTAATAACGAAAGGTTTAGACCAGATATTGTTTAAATGACCGTGTCTGTTCTAATATTAAAGTTCTGTCGTGTATTTGCCCGATTCAGACATACGAAGAAATGCAAGACACAGTGTCGGAAAGATTTAATTGAAAACAGAAAGCCAGGTTCGTTGTTCAATAACAAATTCACAGATTGCACCAGATTCGTCGAGGTACGTAGAACCGTAATTTCCGAAGCCATACTGAGAAAGGTCAAGTTTAAATGCGCAAATGAGACACTTTTGGAAAAAAATTCGGTTGTATTTTCTGCCATTTTAGCCTCTAAAATACAACAGGCATACGAGATTACCATTCTTCTCGTGCGCGTCTTTTGCAACAACTTTTGAAACTCTGTGTGATCATTACGTGGACGCGGCCACAAACTCTTGCCTTTCAATTCCCTTCCATCGGTATTGACAACATGGCGGAGCCACGTACTTCTAATAATAACACTGACCAATTGCCCATCAGCTGAACGTGTTTGTTCGCCTGCACATTTTTCAGCTCCGTCATTACTCGACGCTTTGCTATGAAATATGGCAATCAGCTAATTTAATTTAGATTTATACGGGACCAATCCTGTCTCTATGTCACATTTAATTCAATTAGTTTCATCAGATTTCTCAGAAAATAATCGTGCCTCCTCCATTATGTAAACGTAATGCACTTCACTCCAAATCACGATAAAGGAATTAAGGGCGAGGTTATTAAGGGTTGTAATCTGTAACCAAATCAAGACATCGGAACGCTTACCATATGGAAGATGGCTGCCTTATGAATTATTGGTCTGTGTGGCCCAGTAGAACTTCACCGACGCACTTTTCGGAGTTGGGGGTCTTATTTTCAGTGAGGAATTTGTCGAAACAAACAACTCTGTTCTTGGCGCCGTGCTTGTTTCATGTTTAATTCCCCAGTTACAAAAACCACCCTCATCAGGAGTCGAACCAACGAGTCTCTGAATTTTATTTCGGATTTCAATAAATGAGCATACCAAATTTGGAACAAATTGGCTTGTCCTTTCTCGAGCTGTAAGTGAACATACATACCAAGAAATTTAATTTTAAGCGCAAAATCTTTGTAGGTCCCACGAAGGCAATTTAAGTAGCTGCTTTGTCCTACTGACTCTTAGAAAATTATATATTTCACATCCCGAAATCCCATCTCATACTTCTCATGATGCACCAGTTTATTTTCCAAATAGGCCACGACATCTTCAACCCCTCATTTCTCATACTTCTCATGATGCACCAGTTTCTTTTCCAAATAGGCCACGACATTTTCAACCCCTCATCCTTCTGTACTGTTACCTTTGCTGCAGCGAATTGAAATGACGGATGTTCCAAACCTTCTCCTTTCTTTTTCGTAGTTTCTTCAAGTGAATGTCATCTGTTTGTTTAAACACGAGTTTTTTTTATAATAACAGGCCACACAGCTTCAAATGGAAGGTTGAAAGTGAGTGAGGGAGTCTTAGAGAATGTGAGCAGAATCTATCCTGGGGCTTTGTCATTAAGAGAATGTGAGCAGAATCTATCCTGGGGTTTTGTCATTTCATTTGACTGATTAACAGTTTCTCATTTCTCATATTATTGACTTTATGTATCTGTTCCATCATCAGTAGTCGCTGTAACGTTTTCATATGCGTCACATTTGCATCAGTCCAATGTAAATATTCACGATCTGGCATTTTCTTTAGAATTTAAACAACTTAGAATGTGTTATTACAGCGTCATTTTCGAATAAAGGACGTAGTTCAAAACTGTGTAAGAAGCGAAAACTTTTCCTATGACTTTTTTTATTATTATTTTCAAGCTGACGTTTTATCATCCAAGTTCTTTCAAAAAGCTGTCTTTAAGGGCTGTATGTGGTGTCTTCAATCAAAATCGCTTCCCACAGCTTTATGAATCTCCCGACCTGCATCCAAATCATTTCCCGATTAGGCCTTTTTCCACCAGACTGCGTCTGATTGAAATCGATCGCATGAGAATATTGGCAAAGAATGGCACGCTCTTCGAAATAAAATGTGTTTTTGATGACTGTAATATGTCCGCTGAACAACACATGTTTTCGGACTCTGCAAACGTGCCCTTGCCTTGCACAAGCAATTAAGCAATGAATGGCGAAGCCCAGACGAGCACCCGATCCGGGGGGGGTTCCCCCGCTGGTGTGGGTCGACACATATAACTGACTGGCTATATGTGTTCATTGTTCAACGACGCTACGTCGCGTAATTAGGATGTCTCTCGACATGACATTACGAGGCACTTCGTGGTTTATGCAGGTCACGTACAATTACGGAGACGAGACGTGAAGGCAAGATTACAAGAAACGCATACAGATTTGTGGTGGGAGAATCTATTTAAAAAAAACAACAAAGATAACAGAAAATGTCATTAAGATGGGTCTTAATGAATTATTTTGGAGGTGGGAAATGCGTGGAAGTGGCTGTTTTCAGACTCGTAATTCGTTACGGAGATTAATTGGCTTTAACTTTGCCAGTACGACATATATTTTGGAAAATGTAATATTTATTCTAATATATAATTGCATGAGTATTTTCCTGTTATTTAATTTGTGAGTGAACAAGAATTCTTAGACTAGTGAAACTTCACACAATCAGAAAAAAACTACACTCATTCGTTACAAGACTGTCTCTTGTCAGAAACTTCAGAACACTATAGCTTATGTAAATGAAACTAAAATATACTCGATAAATTATAATGGAAATGTGACTGCTTTTAACACGAAATAAGCGTCGCAACGATGTTTTAGCATGCAAATAAATCACGATGCAATTAAGATTTACATATCAGTCATTATAATGAAGTAATCTGGCACAATCCTCGTTCACGTTAGACGGGAATGACTTCGAGCCTTGCAGCAAGCAGAACGTACTGCAATAGTTTCAGTAAGAGACTCCGAAGTGGGTCGAAGCCTGCTTCTTATAGTTGCTTTCAATTTTTTATTCGGTTTGCATGACAATGAGAAATTAAACATCGACCGTTACTTATGAAGCATCAAAACTGAAAGACATTTTTGATTAATGAGGAAGTACGTGACGGATGCGAATGAGAAGCAAAGAGTTTCTTCCTTCTGTTCTGTTCTAATTAAAACCAGACCAAAACTTTTTGCGACTCTTTATAACCTCGGAAACATTTTTCTTTTTATTCTCTGACTGCATCGACCTTCTGCAAAGATTGATGGAGGGCAATGAAGTTCCACCCCTTTGATTTTATGCTGATAGATAGACGTTTCTGACTCAGCGCTTACCCATCCAATGTAGAGATAATCTACACCAGCAAAATACAAAAAAAAAAATGATTATCACCAGGCAAAAATTGGTAAGGTACAATAGGAGAAAGTAAACTTCCAAAAATGTGTTACCTAATTTCTTCTGGAAGGAAATGCAGTCGTGCCTGATGTAGAACAGTGCTGCCATCCCCTTTGAGTAGACTGAGAATCGAATAAAAGCCTTTAATATTTTACAGCTAAACCTACAACGATCCTTTTTACGCGTTCATGAAACTTAAAAAAATATATAAATGTAATTGGAAGAGTATCTGCTATTCTGAGAATGTCATTCAATTGATTTCGATTAAATTTGCTGTGGAGGGTTTACATTAAACTTTATTGGGTGAATAGTATTTTGAAACATGCTGTACATTACTTGCACAACCCATGTTTTCACGTAACGTTCAAACTGAACATCATAAAAATTCTCTAAAACTGTTTACGATTAATACACGTGATATTATACATTTTTAAATGCATACAAGTTAAGTCAAATATAGGCCTTTCCAATATTAAAATTAATAATATGTACATTTAGAAGAGTAATTATAACAATTTTTCCTCTTTACGACGCACATTTCTGCTTAAAATTACACTTTTAAGCAATGGACTAAAAATCTTCTTTATTTCAGTCCAACTTTGCAGGTCAACTTCCTGCAGTTAAGTCTCGCTCGTTATAAATTAAAGTCCGCAATATTCATTAAATCTAAACGAATGCATTTTTCGACTCGCAAAATATTTTCCCACCCTTTCAGTGTTAGTTTCGTTTCGAGAGCTACATTCCTCATGTAGCTGCAAGCACCTCCGAAACGTCGGTAAACTTCTACCAGACTACACTGCGGAACTTGTTAGTCTCAATAAGCCGTCGTGTGCATCGCTTGTAAAATGATACTAACAATCAGTCAGATGTTTCTTTAACAACGAATAACATGAGCGACCAACGGATAATGGAACTGAGCTAACCTGTAATGGACTATTTAAGATAGAATACCATGTCGGCGTTCTCCTGGAAGGAGTGATACAAATCAGGAAATCCGATGTTGCAGACAAAACTCACTCACGAACGGAATCCCTCATGAAAGTCAGATGCGTTATTATTACAGCTATTTCGCCGGGTGTCAGTACTTTAACGCATGTCTAATAATCTAGTTTGTAGAGAGTGACTGAGTAAGACAGAAGCTTACAACCCAACCGCCATAAATGTCTCAAGATTGTATCTACTGGCTAGGAAAACAGATAATATACTTTGGATAAGCAGTTAGTTGAGGGTGACCGTCTCTTGAGTTGTTCAACCGTGTAGTCTGGTAGAATTTTACCGACGTTTCAGATGTACGTGCTGCCCCCATCATCAGGGTGAATCATCTTTACACTCGCCACCTTCAGAATCTCAAATCTCAAACAGTAGCTTACTCACACTGAATTATGTCTACAATATTGTTGTGGAGATGAATCCACAATGGATGTCAACACAAAACCATGGCTTGATGTGCTTTCCATCAAAGGTCAAATGCAACAACTTGAATGGAATATGTATTTGTTATTACAGTATAAGAAATGCGTCACCGATTCGTCAGACTTGTTGAGGGAAATTGCACTAAATATGTTTTTAAGTTGTAAAGCCTGTAAATTGAGAAATTAAAGCATCTGAATGCCTCTGGTTAAAATAATTGTGTAAGGAATTAGCTCTTAAATTTCCCAAGTGCTTCTGAGCTCAAAAATGAGCATTCATGAGAGGAAATCACAAAATTACAGCCCCGTGACTTCTCTTAAAGAGAAGGACACGAACCAAGCGTGACATTTCGGGATTTTTGAGGCTGAGAAGTTGGTGATGCTGTTCTTGTTTGTTTTGGCGGCGTATTGGCGTATACAGACGAGCCTACACGAGGCTGAATCTGCTTTATCTGCACAGAATGTCGCTCTCCACACCCTAATCGCGTCACACTTACTCTCCTTCATAAAACATTGCTCGCAAACTCTTCTCTTCAATAATTCCAGCAACGAGGTTCGCTACACAGAGTAATGCCTCGTGATCTTGTAGCAGGTCTAAGTACCACCTTGCTGATTCATAGTGCCACAAACAATTTAAATTGAGTTTTAAGGCCGAAACGTTCAGATGAACAATGCTCGTTAATTTTATTCGTGCTCACAGAACTTTGCGGTGTGTAAGAACAAACTCCATGCAACAGTCATCATTCAGAAGTTGGTAACACGCTTAGCTATTAAAAAAAAAAATTCCCGCATTTTATGGAACCCAATTTTCAATTCCATGTTTACAAGTTCACGCCTTCGTCTCCACACCAGCTCGTCCTATTGCCTTAATATATATTTTAATGTTATCTTCCTATCTGCTCCTATGTCTGTCAAGTAGTCTTATCATGTCGGGCTTTTCAACCCAAAAAAAATAACTTTTTAATTTTCTTCTCCTCAGTGGTGTGTTCTGTACATTTTTTAATGTCAGAATGTCTTTTATAAACGCGGTGTCTGATTGGCTGAGTGGCGCTACCCTCAGAATGAGAATGAATAGACACGTTGTTCGCGGAAAATAAATTGACAGATTCACAGTATCGACAGCCCATCCACGGCACATATTCTACCGGACAAGGACGTCAGACAGAAATGGATAGAGTAAATAATCACCATGAATCTAACAGAAAGTTTCGGCACCAGAAAAGTATCGAAATTCGAAATAAACATTTCTTTCTCGTTAGTTAAAAATTTACACTGCTGTTTTCAGTCTAGCACTAATTAACTTCGTCACTGCAAAATTATATACAGTTTTTCAATTTAGCTCCATCATAAACACGCATACTGAACAAGTTCCAGAGACATCTGTGACTGCGACTGGACAACAATTGGTACGTACTGCCAAGTGAAACTAGGGCGCCACACCCTCATACTCTTGACATTACTCTGTGCATGAAAATTTCAAGTACAATTCCTTCATTGAATTCCCTGCTTGAAATCAATTTCTTTCAATTTATTTGGTACGCTAGACGACAATGAAAGACGCTGCAACTCTACTCTGCCACCTACCGGGAACATTTATGCCTGCACAAAGTTATAATTTCAAATTCTGCCTACAGATGGCAGCGGAATGCCATTCAGTTGGCTCACGTACGTAAATATGAAATATTATTCACACCATTTTCTGTAACACAGACTTTTCACATCTGATTTTCAGAGCGTAATCTTGGAAATGCAAGGAACCCGTTTGTGACCTAAGGCCAGAGAAGCTTTCGAGGATAATTGACATGAAACATGCCCACATGTGATGCATTTTTGTAGCAGCTGAGTGCTTTGAAAAACAGAAGGTGACTGTCTTTTGGACGTTGCACTGTGCAGTCCGGTAGGTGTTACCGACGTTTCAGAGGTGCTTGCTGCCTCCATCATTACGGCGAAGAGTAAGATGCACCCAAAACAATTAAAAAGCTTACTCAGGGCAAAGTCTTGCGTAAGAGCAAGACGGCGACCTTTGGCAGCGTAAAACATTCCTGCGTACGAAACGCATAGCTGGAAATAGTAAAAGTTACCTCACAAACCGCAACAATAGATTTACTTACGCTAACGGGATTTTTGTATTGGCTGAAGGCCTAGACGTGTGCAGACTAGAGGATGTTGCTATTTTTGGGAGGATAACACCATCGATAAATTCGTCCTTTACGAAAAGAACTAGGGTTGGATAGATGACCGAGAGCTCAACCCGAAAGAGTTAGGATCGCTTTGGCTGAAGACCCCCATGACTGTAGAAACTTTTCAAATGGTGTCCTGTCATATGCACGGAAAACTGTCAGAGTAGCCGAGTACCTCACGAAACTAGCCGTTTGGTAGAATGGACCACCTCTTTACGGGCATCCTCGACTAACCTACTAACCTTGTCGGTGAACCTGGGTAAGATCAGACGTAAGTGTTATGCAGGTTGATGAAAAAGGGGTTGAGGTCTATGTACTCATTGTAGGACGGTGATGAAGGTCTCGGGATATGTCCACTATAAGAGGAAGGTGACGTTACTTCATACAGCCACTGGAAGAGGCAGGTGTTTCCTCCATTAGCCGATAGACGAAACCAGTGAGGATGACGCAATATAGCAGAAAGCCTCTATACTGCAGTAGGCTACATCAGGAAGCAAGACGTATTCATCGGAACACGGAAGTAAGGAGGCCCGTCACACAACCATAAAACAGGAAGGTGTGTGTGTGTATTGCCAATGTACAGCCGAGTGAAGAGGCTTCTATTCACGACACCAACAGAACCTAATCTAACCCAAGAAAGCCTGACCAAATTAAACATAACTTAACTCTACCAAACCCACCACAGTAGCGCCTGAAAACTTCGCATGATATTCTACCTACGCGTATAACTAACCGAATCTAACCTCACATTGTTTTAACCAAATTCACCCCTTAGAAAGGGAATGGAATAGGCGTAACTGAACCCTTTCCAGCACTCTACATCAGCCCGCTTAATCGCAAGCCCAGTTCAACCTAAGCACAGCGCGCCCCGTGGCAAGCAGAACCCGTGACCGCATAAGTCCAGACGCGAACAACACATGCCAACTCCAGCCATTGTCTGGTAAGGTCCATTCCGTCTTACTGTTAACCAGCTTAGGTCATGCGCAGACCAACGCATGCCAAACTGGATCATGCTCTTTCGAATACAGCTCGTGAACAGTCCACTGCTTGTTCTTTGCAGAGAAATCCCCTCATACAGAGACCGGATTGTGCAGAGACCGAGTCAGGCAGAGATCGTATCCGGCAGAGACCTGTCCTGCCGGGGATAGGGTGGGGAGAATGTTAAAGAAAAAAATCAATTTTTTTAAAAATTTTCGAAAAATCAAAAAATGCTGGAAATTTTCCAAAACGCGCACAAAACAGATTTTTGAAAAATTTCAACTTCAATTTTTTTTCTCGAATATTTCGAAAAATTTTAGATTTGTGCGCTTTTAAGAAAATTTCCGGCAATTTTTGATTTTTCGAAAATTTTAAAAAATTTAAAAGTGTTTTCAAAATTATCTCCACCCGATCCCTGCCAGAACCGATCTCTGCCGGACCTGGTATTTGCCGTATCCTTTATCTGACGGACACGGCCTCTGCCGGACCATAAGAGCTGCAGCACCCCCTATAATTTTTCAAAAACCGAGAAATTTATTTTATGTGTGTAACAATTTATATCCTCTATTTTATTGTTTTAATATTACCCCTCACGTTGTCATTATCCACTAATCGACTGAGCTGATAGTAAGTCCACGGGCGAGGAGTGCGAAGCAGAACGGGGCTATCATCCGGCTGTAAGGTTCGCAGCTCCACTTATTTGTCACAAGTGGACAGCGCGGTGTGAGGTGGAGTGAGGGGCAGTTCACTGGTACAGAGCGTATCGGGGCTGCAGTCCCCGCAGTCGGCTCATAATAAACACGCTTGCCCGGTACCACGTGTTTTAGACTGGTTTCTGTAATACAAACTGTTTCGTGTTATTGTTTATGTGTCTTCAATAATTCTGTGTTCTGACCATTTGTTGTTCTGATAATGAGCAAAGGAAGTGAATCATAGTTATGGCAAAATTACCCTTTTCTCAATTGTCTGTGAGTGCAAAAAGTGATGTAAGAAAACATGGGCGCCCTCTTCTAGACATACAAATAGTTAAAACATCGTCGAGCAGGAAAAGCACTCACCAAAGAAAATTTAACCCGGAAATTTATTCTCTGCGCGACTGGCTGTGCGGTTGTTTTGTTAAAAGCGCATTGTCCTTCTTTCCATGTTTGCTTTTCGGTGGTGATGCTACTTTGACTAAAACTGGGATGACGGAACAGTAGGCTTCAAAATTCCATTCCTGAAGTGAACTGTCTGCTGAAAATCATACTCACAACGCCTATGACAACAGGAGAGTCGGAGAGATGCTATTTCACAATGAAAAGAAAGCAAATATTTTTACGAAGTGCGGAAAAGAACCTGCTTCATATAAATAACCTCTAAGAAATAGTGATTTAAGGATTTCTTCTTCGCACGGAGCGTGAATGGCCTTCACATACATATAGACTGAGAGTAAAGTTTTTCTCCAGATGTAAAATTACTTTTCATTTATTTATAGTGTTATGTACTTTAAAACAATTCTGAGTCTTACCACTTGCGACGGATAAAAACTTACAAGAATCACGAGCCGCCACTGTGAGGGACTCTGTCTCTACCGTATAATGTATCTCGAGGACGCGATTTCACCCTCACACGGTCTATGGCGGAAGAGATCTCTGCTACACTCGTTCTGTGCCGCACACGTTATTTGCTGGGACGATACTTCAGAGATAGGGTGATACAGAGACCGGATCGAGTAGAAACAGTGTACGGCAGAGTCCGTGTCGTCAGAGAGGGCATTGCAGGGAAGGCTTCTGGCTGGGAACGAGTGGAGAGAATTTTGAAAACATTCTCAGTTTTTTTAAGATTTTCAAAAAACCAAGAAGAGCTGGAAATTGGCCAAAAAATGCACAAAAACATTTTTTGGTTTTTCGAAAATTTTG
>NW_019059544.1:651813-704434 GCF_000696155.1 Zootermopsis nevadensis | reverse complement strand
ACACAATTTATTCATTTTTTTAAAAAAGAAACTCGGCACTCACAGCCTTGAGGGTTTATGCCTTCAACAGGGTGGTGGTTTTCATGTACAATAGGTCATGTGTATATTCACACGCACAAAAGAAGATTAACACAAAATGTTTGTTTTTTGTAAAAAAAAAATATATATGCCAACCTATTATTATTATTATTATTATTATTATTATTATTATAATTTAGTGTTCTGTCTGACGACAGGTCCATTGTTCTGCCCAAAAAGAGCTCTCCAGTTTTCCCTATTCTCAGCTTCTCGTTTTAACTTCTGAAACTTCATCTTCTTTCCTTGTTTAAGATCGTCGGTTAGCTGTATCAGTCTTCTTCCAAGTCCTCGCTTTCCTTCAATTTGGCCTTCGATGATATCACTCAGTAATCCATTCCTTCTCATCTACGAGTTTTATTAGTTATTTTCATCAAACAGAAAATAAAAATATATTTCACATCACCATCATGCTGGATCTGAAAAATCTTGCTCCTTACAAAAAGAAAGTCAAATTTCTTGTATAGTACATGTGTGTATGGTAATGAAGTGGTTTCATAAAATCAAATACTGTGGTTTTCTACAATTCTATTTTGAGCGGAAACAGGTTTGACTAGTCAATTCTTCATTATATATTCTACCTATCGCCATTCGGAGGCAATAAGGTAAATTTAATTCTTCACCCCAAGCCCTAATAAATGAAGTTAATCTCTGTCACATTCTGCGGCCAAAAAGAAGTTACGAAAGTTCATTTAAGGATCTTGAAATGGCACAAATCTCAAATTAGGTGCCAAGCACACCTTCAGTGTAGAAGTTCACTAGTGGATAAAACATGTAGAGCATTTACGTTAGGGACTTTCACAAACAATCCCAAACATACCTACACGCATTTTTAAATAGAAGTCATTCAATATAAACTAACTGGATTAAATACAACATTTTGAGAAACTAGTGGGCTGAATATTTTACTGCATATTTTCTTCATATCTGTTGCTTTCAACAGTGCTACAAACACACACACACACAAAATTCTGCCATTTTGACTTTCCTAGCTTTGTATAACCTTTTTAATCACTATGGATTCACGTATTCAACATAGTATTTTAGACTGCTTTGAAGATCTAGCACTTCCATCAGTATAATCACAGAAATTCTGCAAGCTGTTTGTTATCCTCATAACAGTTAATGGTTGGCAACTTTTACAAGAGAAGAAAGCTTTATATATATATATTAAATATCTATACTGGATATCTTATTAAGTCAGTGAAGCATTAGAGTGGTAAATTTACCCATTAAAACAAATGTATGTAAAAGAACCAATTCCATTTTTAGAATCAGGCTTGAAAAAAATTCACAGTTTATGAGTAAATTAGGTTTGTGCGCAATATTTTGTTTTAAGCATGATCTGGACACTGCAAACTTAAATCTGACGTACTTAAGACACTGATTTAATAAATCATTATTTATTCCATGAAGGGTTATTTTTATGATACCTGAGAAAAGAATGTGGTCAAACTGACAAATCTAGAACTTCTGCTTCACACAGTAACAGATCCCATACCGCAGATAAAATGCTTGCGACATGAAACATTTTTATAAAATTTCCACACACGTACCATTGTAGACAAGGGCAAAGAATGCCTTCTTAACCAGCAGCTGTGTATCAAACACGACGAGCTTGGCACTGGTAGGGATCAAGTCATAGCACTTGTGGAACTTGAAGAACTTGACAAAGATCTGGCTCTCATCTTCCACTGCAACAGTGTGCAAACCAAATTTTAAAAACACTTAGAATCAAATACACCAACGAAGGAATTAGATGAGAAAAAATCTGTCGAGGAAGAGTTACATTTTGGACATGACTGACTGGATAATCAAACACAATTACTAAAAGAATATATCAGTCACACCAGATAAACAACTAATTTTACAAGAACTGTGTAGGAAAATGTATCACTTTGCACAGCTGTACAAAGGGACAATGCCTCAACTGCTTTTTCCACATCCTCCTTCTTGATCATCCCCATTCTCTGTATCACAAAATGTAAGGAGTTGAGAAAGCACTGTTAATCGACACAAAGCCATCTTTGTACTCTTCACCATATATAAGTAGAAAGACCAAAAGAAGGAAAATGATATGGATGGGCCACGTAGCACATGTAGGGGAGATAAAATGCATAAAAATGTTCGTTGGGAAGTCTGAATGAAAGGCACTGGCATAGGTGGTAATACAATATTAAAATGGATCTTCAGGAAATGGGATCAGAGGAAGCGGATTGGATTTAATCTGGGTCACCATATAAAACAGTGGCAGGCACTTGTTAACGCAGTAATAAACCTTCGACTTCCATACAGGCTAGCCGCATGGCTTAACTCGACTAGCCAAGCAACGACTGCTTCTGCTCCATAACGTTAGTATGGGGTTAAGAAACAAGGATCAGGTCATTTTACATTTCAGTGCAAGGGACGTCTTCTGAAACAGAGCGCAAAACAGGCTTGTTTCTGTCATTTTACATGCACTGTTACATTATCTCAAAAAGATGCCTGTTTGATGTATTAACCAAGTGGCCTTGCTGTCAAGTGGCATATACCAAAATCTTATGAAAAAGAATAGGACATTTTATGCCTGTCTTATTCTTTAAGTTCTCAGTGGTTTGATAAAAATGGAAAATGATTCACAAAAAATCAGATCTCCAATATCTTGGTGATCGTGTTGGAAATATCCAACAAGATTTTGGAAGACAAACTGTTAATCAGCAGTTTCTATATATCTGGCTTGTATTTTGGAGATACTTGGTTCGAATCTTGGCCACTATCCAATGATGTCACTATTCCCTCTTATCCGTTCTGATGAGTTCTGAAATATTTAAAAACAGACAATGGCCAAGTGTTCCAATACTTCATGATATTCTCACATCTTAACCATGCTATACAGCTTTTTCCTGTATTAGATGTCCACATTTCAATATACTGTAATGTGTATGAGACTTTTCTTCAGTTTGATTCGTTAGAAGGAGCAAACATCAGTCACTGGGCCGAAACACTGTGTTATTTTCTGAATACCAATCAGTGGGCTAACAAAGAGATCCAGTAAAAGTAATCACAATACGCCACCTTCAGAACCCTTTAGAAGTGACCAATTCAATCCTCACCAGTCCGCTCTACAAGCCTTCTCTTAGAAGACGGATAAACGCACATTGATGTAATATATATAAGTCAATCCTGACAGGCATGGCACTGCTTGGCCAATCTGGTATCTGTCTGTGCCTAGTTCGAAACCAGACACGGTCCACACATTCTCAAGGTAGACTCCGCCATTAAAATGTCAGCCATCTGGCAGACTTGAAAACGAGCGTGTTGTTCATGTACAAGGCGCTCAGTATGAGAATGACAACAACCAAGTAGTCAATAACGTCGAAAGAAACATGGTTTGATCAGCATTATAAATGGGAGAAATCTGATAAGACCTGCCCTGCGCAACTTCACCAACAACTTTCCTTATTCATTTTTCCCAGACAAACTCTGGAATTGTATCAAACAAACCACCGTCATTTCCTACTAAATTTTCATACATGTGGGCGTAAAAGGCAAGACATGAAATACGCCTCTCCTGCCCACATGCCAACCTCAACTACAATGGAGCACTCTATTATTTGTGACAAACAATCCAGTCTTTGCAATATAGTGGAGAGAAAATATAACCAGCAGGAACCACCAAAATCAACATGAAACTTCACGGTTTTGATCTGACTTCCTATAGAAAATGCAGACGTGCCCTTAATCAACCAACTCTTTAGACTCACCGTTCATAACCATCCTCTCATCTCATTCCAGGCTACATAACGCTGTTAACAGGTTATATTAACTCCATAAAAAATAACTTCTGTAGAAAATGATGCATCGCCATTATTAAATTATACACCAATCAATAAATTCTGATTTGGTTAACAATACAGAGTCTGCCATTTCGCAGTTCTGTGAAAAGGTCAGCTACAGTTCTGTGACGTAAGAGGCCTATGATAAAACACAAATATGAATCTGTGATCACGGGATACAAGCAGCTTAGAGGTCGTATTCATCTCGGCCCTTGGGTACAGGTTCGCACCTCAATTTTTCTTTCTAGGTCGTCCCTGAAGTCCTGAAGTAAGAGGTGAATATGTGGAGAGCTCTAAAACAAATGGCCGGATTCTACCCCTAAAAATTTACACACAAAATAAGAATTAGCGGGGGTCCATGAGTTGGAGGGTGACAGCAAATTCTACTCGTCTGGTCCACAGTCGACACCAGATGTAAATACTCAGTGCCCAGTGTCAGGATGGAATATTTACTACGGACGGTAAGAAAAATGGCGTCACTTTGTCCCAAAAATGGCCCTAAACATTTTTTCTTGGGGCTACCGCCAATAATAGATTTGACCTGGTTTTCGAAACCGCTTGGCTCAAATGGAATTCCAGGCCACCGCCAGGTCAGAATCACCGCGCTATACAAAGCAGTAACAATTCAGACTTACACACGAAAGCCCGAATATATGTTGTGTTACTTGGAGTAGGGTTCGTGGTTTTCCTCAGTCTTCCTGCCAAATGCAAGATACGTCACATGGGCAACTATCACCTTTAGCCAAAATCTTGTTCACAATACATGGTAATCTTTCCATCACATTCGACGCTAATCTTTACTGTTCAAACTGTATTATGACCTAAACCAATAAATCACAAGGCAACTACAAACACGACGTCCCCGAGCGCGAACTCGCCCGGCGAGTTCCGTTTAAGTGGACGAAACAGAAACCATGTGCATCCTAGCCCACCAAAACGTCAAGTGTTTGTTTTTCCTACCACTCCTTCGTTCTGATGCATTCTTTCCCGAACGCAGAACGCAGAACGCACGCGTGTTTCGATAACGCGTCTGTTTAACAGCGGAATTCCTTAACAACTATTGACCACATAAGCATTTTCCAATTCCAGACCTGGTTCTAACTCAGTAACAGATCCTGGGATTCGAATCTGCCGACAGCCTAATTCCCATAGAGCGACTAATCTGCCCACGTGGCAGTGTTGCCATAAGAAACAGCGTAGCCGTTCAATGGACGTGGTCACGATACGCGAGACCGCTAAACAGTCACTTGGCGAACAACTTCGTCTGACATCTCGAGTACTTCCACGAGATTACAACCAACAACAAACTCCTCTGCTTAACAGAAGGCCACTAGGTGGCTCGACAGCTGTCCAATGAGACAGTCTCGCGATACCTTGCAAGAGATGCTCTGCCAAGGCCTCCTTCCAAGCACGACTCACATCCTCAAACTCCTTGATCTGATCCAAGCTATACACCTCGTCGTCTTCATCGATGGACTGAAGACGAAGCCTCACAACATTCGAATAGTAGTGCAGCCGCAGCATCGTGACGTCATAGTCAACACACACACACAACAACAATACGCTCAACAATGACTGCAGTGGTCCCGGCAGCGGACACAGGCCGTGAGCGGCGCTCCGTTCGAGCAGCAGCCAACGCTAAATTTAGCGACACACACCTACCATCCTGACTGCTTGACGGCTGTGCAAAAATAAACCCCATCACTGCCAAAAACAAATGATTGCCGTTACTTGGCAACGCCACTGACAGAGGCGATGAAAACAAACCCAGCAGAGTACGCCACCCTCTTGCAGCTCGACGTAACTGTTTTCCGCCCCCCTGAATCACAAATTCCAAGAAATGAACCGTGGTGTTTAGGGCAGAAAGCTGGTACGGGCAGGTACAGATCCTGATACACACAATATTCATGAATAAATTGTAGATATATTTAAGGTCCATATCCACAAACCTAGCTACAATATTTAAACATAGGAGTTTGTCCAACGGTTTTCCCACAAAATCACAATGACATTGACCAGCGTCGATGTCTTCCGGAAACACAACACATAGATCGACAGCAAGGTTAATTAATACTCCTAATTGTGCATATTTTTTGGAATATCCTGTAGTTTAATTGGAAGGGATGTTGGGAAGAAACAGTAGCAATCTGACCCAGAACTAACCAGAGCAGCCTATACGACCAAGTATTCCGGGTAAATTCCAAAGTTCAAATCCAAGAGTAAGGCAATTTTGTGATAAATACAAAACATGACGTACTTAAATATCACAAATCGTCATACCCTGCCATTTGTTTGTTAACCATTCTTCTCATTAGTGATATGATAACGTAACTCACCAAGATCGGAGATGCTGACCTTCTCCAGGAAAGGGTCCGCCACTGGAAGCTGTAATAAACAAAACAACAATGTCAGTGCTGAAGATATATGTGTTGATCGCAAAGAAATTCACCCAAACCCAACTGATGTTTATATTGCAATGAATCACAGGTACTACAAACACTGAATGATGAATTGCCTCTTCGCTTGCCTTCCGCGGCATTTCTGAACTTCACATGACCTAACCACCCCCTCACAGATTACAATTTTCATTCAACCCCTACGCCCCCTCGATCATTTGACACCACCATCGTCATCACAATAAACAATATCATCAGTTACGCCTGAGTGCAGTTGCAATCCTATTATAAATAAACAGACCGACGAAGATTTGACACAATACATGAAAGAATATGGAAGCTTGGAAGAAGTGATAATTAACCTATTGAAATATGAGAAAAAGAAACAATTCCACCCCATCTCATCTCTATTAGAACTGGCCAAAATGCTTCCTCGTGTACATGATATATCCTGTTCGATATATGCGGTATTACAAGACTGTATTTCCCACTGCATCTTTGGGACAATGTATATCAGAAGCCAATTTAAAACTGTGGACGGCGACAACAAAAATTATACTGTTGCAATATTTTCCCGTTTTACTACATTTTATCAGGAAAAGAAAACAAACACACCATTACGTAATTGCTAGAACAGCAACAAACTGATTTTTAAACTGCCGAGAACGACATTTCTGCTTCTCATGGCAGAACAACAACCAGTTGTGCTCCTAGGTTCTACCATATCTTGCAGTGTAATATCGATACTTTATGGGTCTAATGGATCTTTTATCGGTTTAATAGCGTCGTTACAACATTACTGGACGTAATTTCCTTCATTTATACCTACACACTTGTAATCTGCGTCAAATGTCCGCTTTGGTTCGTGGTAATGTTTGCCGATACCGGCCCAAGACCAGCAACGTATATGTATACAACACAAAGAGACACAGGGCTGACAGCATGAGGCAGATACAAATACGAGATGACTGTCTTATGGGTAGAACTCTACCGACGTTTCAGAGGTGTTCGCTGTCTCCATCATCAGGGCAAACACTTCAGAAACGTACAGTTCAATCAGACTACACGGCGCAAAAACTCAGCAGCCAGCCATCTTCATACTCGCCGGCGGGAGAACCTAAGAGTTCACAATAATATCGTCCAAACATTTCTACTGCCCTCGTATTATTGTTTATTACCATCGTCTTATTCCACTCCCAGTTCTCCTCGCTATGAGATCGCTGCACCGTCCTCGGTCCAAAACCACATGCCTCTGAAGTATGACTACGTAATTCTGTACACTGAATCAACCCAGTCCGCTTACGCTTGAAATGGCGAAGCATCTTGAAAATGAAGTCCCTAACTTGTGTGCGAACATGGTTCTTCAGACTCTGTTCTTCCATTTAAAACCCTTCACGTTCAACCATCACTTGCACAGAACTCGCTTCTACGAGTGGTGTGGTGAGGGTGTATAAAGTTGTTAAAAACCGTCACAGAAAGTGTACAGCACTGATAACGAAATATGACCAATGATGATTGGTTTCAACCCCTACCACGTGACAATTCGCGCCAACCACTCAACGGACATCCGTCGTCTTGGGATGTCACCTGTTATGGTGGCTGTTACATACCTTCACTGTTCGCTTCGCTTCGTAAATAAACAATGCAGAAGATTAAAAAGAATATAGGTAAAGCATCTTTTCATTTAGACCTTTGTAAACTGGAAACGTATGAAACACATTTTAATTAGCTTAACAAGGTTTCTGGGCGTTCCAAATGCAATTAGAGTGTTGCCAAATTATTCCCACACTTCAGTTCTAATTCAATCACAGAATTCCTGAAGTCTATAAACAGATTACGTAACATGGAAAACACATTTAAGAATGTAACTACTATCAGCACAGAGTCAATACCGGCAAATCTGAATGCACAAAATATGAAGAGACAAAACAGTCTCAACGTGAGCGCGGGATGGCCGAAAGAACGTTTCAGATCAAATGTGGTTTTCTCAATTTTCGTCAGAGACACCGGACATTTTTCTATCCTGGCACAATTGTGCTTACGCATCGGCTCTACTATTGGCCCAGTCGGCCCACAAATCTGGAGAAGTATCAAGAGCAGAAGTTTAACATGCAGTCGCCATGTTTACTCAGTCACGTGTATATTGCTGCGAGATCTAAAGTAGTGCAGTTTCAAGATCGACACAACCACAATCAACGCACACCCTCCTGAAAATGGAGCATTTAACGTATAAAACTGTTCTTTTGGACTCTGTCCATCGTATAGATCATAAAATTAAAAAAACTGCATTCTCTTTTTGGTCTAGCTTTCGAAACGCTGTAGACTTATAATTCAGACGATGGACAAAGTCTAAAAAACAATTTTACAAAACATTCCGACAAATGTTTACCTCCTAATGAGACTGTAAGCCCTCTCTGTCAAGGTATCAATGTGTGATACTTTCATAAAATCTATTGTAAGCTACTGTAATGGAATATTGCTCATTCACCCGTTAAAGTTCGCGCGGCAGTCATGTTGAAATCGCCGAATATACGGTATTACAACATATTTTCTGGGTGGCCTTTAAAAGGCATGACATGTGAACGGAACATGTATTGACCCAATCAGATTATATTCTTTTTTAAATCCTGCATAAAAGGTTGAAAACCGCTGTTCTAGGTAGTTCCGGAGATAGGGCCATGGAAAGGGACACATTTTCTCCATTTCCGTGCTACGCACTGATTAGAATTTATTCCGTATTTCGAAGATCAGTTTAAGAAACAGTGCGGATTACAAGTCACCACGAAATTAAAACTGAACAAGAAAAGGGTAAGACCAAACTTTTTGAAGATTTTACACTGCAGCGGGGGAATGAGATATGTAATACGGACAAAACGAAAATCTGAAATTCTCGAACTAGTCATTAATAATGCGGGATCGGCAAAACTTTTCTCGTTTTTGGCAAAATAATTTCAGATTATCTACGAAGCGCATGTAAGCAAACACAATGCAGGAAACAGGATGCGTTTAACGCATAGTTCACAGCATCCTTATTCTCGTCGTTCTAAGCGACAACAGGAAATCCCAGTGCCGACATCTGCCCAGAATGAGATTGTGAATTAAGCTAGGCATGATCTGTCTTATTAAGATTAAATGAATAAAACAGAGACATATAATGCAGCAACTCACCTCTTAACGTCAGTTTCCGTCCTTAATCATCATCCCAACACTGAAGGTCACTACGTCGATACTTTCCATCCTATGATCCACGACACCGAATCGCAACTTTTACTTTTGTGCCCTGACGAAGATAATTGTCCCACTTTCCTGCAGGAGGCTTTTAACCCATCCAACTTGAAGGTTTCATTCTGTTCTGTCAAGTACCCTTGACCTGGGCACATCAGCTCTACAAGGTTCAGCTCGCAATGCTATTACGGTACTTCTTTCATTACGTCAATCACATTCTTGGGTCGTATTTCTTGTTTTAATTTAGTCTAAAACACCCTTCTTGATAGACGACATATTCAGTTTAAAACACCCCTTCCCTTATGCAAAATACTTTGTTTGAGCTACTCTTTTTATCCCAAAATGATGTAGGCAGCTCTTATGGCTTCACCGTCATTTACACGGGCATAGTCAAAATTAGGCAGCATTTTCTTGGAACCAAACATTCTCAGTATACCTGACATTACCAAACCATTTGCTTCGTGTAGACTACGTCATCTGCATAATACCATTTGATACCTCGGAAGTATCTGCGACCCTGATGATGGTGGCAGCGAAAACCTCTCAAATGTTGGTAAACATCGACCAGACTACACAGCTCAAGAACCCAGAAGACAGAAATCTTCATACTCATCGCCCTGATGACGGAGGCAGGATGACCTCTGAAACGTTGGTAAACATCGACCAGACTACACAGCTCAAGAACCCAGAAGACAGAAATCTTCATACTCATCGCCCTGATGACGGAGGCAGGATGACCTCTGAAACGTTGGTAAACATCGACCAGACTACACAGCTCAAGAACCCAGAAGACAGAAATCTTCATACTCATCGCCCTGATGACGGAGGCAGGATGACCTCTGAAACGTTGGTAAACATCGACCAGACTACACAGCTCAAGAACCCAGAAGACAGAAATCTTCATACTCATCGCCCTGATGACGGAGGCAGGATGACCTCTGAAACGTTGGTAAACATCGACCAGACTACACAGCTCAAGAACCCAGAAGACAGAAATCTTCATACTCATCGCCCTGATGACGGAGGCAGGATGACCTCTGAAACGTTGGTAAACATCGACCAGACTACACAGCTCAAGAACCCAGAAGACAGAAATCTTCATACTCACTCTGTCGTAAACATCAACATGGAAACCGCGTGAACTTCTAAGGCTAGGTCAGCCAACTTCAAGATATCCGAGGTCATACGTAAACACGCCATCGCACAAAGAACTACGGTTTTCACGGAACCCTTTGCATAAAGTCGGCAGGAACCAAGCCAATTTCTGTGATGTTAGGCTGGTTATAAATGTGAAAAACAACTGTTGCTTTCTAACCAAAGTAGGTAAAGAACTGATATAAGTAAACGTGTAAAATGTGTAACCATCCGAATTTCCTTTGATGCAAAAGTTCAGTCATTTTGTGCTTTTTACGTTTATCTTGTCCAACACAAATTTCAGTATTTAATAACAAAGTATCGTTACCGATACAGAGAAAGGGAAACATATTTCAGAGTGCTAAATTCTCTGGGACAGTGCAAAGTGCCAAAAGGTACAGTCTGTTCCATATTTTCACGATTTATCGTGCTGTCAATTTCTCAGGAACGCAACGCAGTAGAACTGTAGCATAAAAACAATGAAGGAATTCCGGAAGCACTAGGCATCTGTCTCAAAACACGGAAAGCAATGCCGTACACTGAGCAGCTCAAGCGTTTCTGGCTGCAGATAAATTTGGTCTACTGTTGAGATAACCTTCGACCTTCAGCAAGGTCGTGCGCCACGTTTTACAAGCACGACAGCTGTAAACACTGGTAGGTTCTGACGTCTTATGGCTGCCCGGGGAGCGAAACCCGACGCCGAGAGGGGTTCTGCCTACTGTACTGACTCTCGCATCAGCAAAATCTACTAGCATGCAACCTTCGATAAAACCTCATTCATGGGCACATTCAACATGACAACCAATTGTAATTTTTATTCACAATTAATAGTATATGTAAAATTCCATAAATATGTAATTTGAACACGAAGTTTGTGTTATCTGCCAAGACTAAACACCTACACAGTTACGCAACGCTCAACAGATTTATTCTTTAACAACTTATATTTCCCTCGGTTCCTGTAAGGAACGCCGGAATAATATCTTTAAACACGCCACGGCCACTTCGCATCCTTTCCAATTCCTCTCCCCGCTGTATTTCAAACGAAGCCGCGTAACCTGGATAGATAAAAATGTCGCACAAAAACCACCATAAGAAAACACACACGATGACATTATCCTATAGTTAAATACGCCTACACCATAAATAACTCTCGTTAATAAAAAGAAATCTAGAACACCAGCGAAGGGCAAAAGTACTTTATGTATTTCAGTTTTCACTCACGAAATTTTTTTTAAAAAAAAATACGGTTACAACTTCTAACAGCTGACGACCGTTCTTTTCACGAACAATACCATCAAGACGCCATTGTTGGGGCTGTTTCAATACAACCTGGAGCAGTCATTTGCCTCGCGTTACCTGTTGGTACGTACCAGGGCCCTTTTCAGCGCTGACTTCGGGGACGAGGTGCCGCCCCTGTTGCGTTTGACATTGGTCGCGAGTTTGGTGTACCAGACCGCGAAGATGTTAGCCGAAGAGGAGGACCCCCCAGCAGAAGTGGCAGTACTGCTGCTGTTGCTGTCTGTCGTGGTATCCCAAACACGGCGGAACAACATCAAGGCCCCTCAGTCTGAGCCAATCAATACGCACAGCAACCCCCGAGATATCACCACAAGTTCGCGCATCGGACTTTACTCCTCGGATAAAATACTACACATGCACAAAAAAGGGTAACAAAAACAAGTTAGAAACAGCGCACAATCGACATTCATCTGTCACTGTAAACGGCAGGCAATTGTCACTATGCGCGCATGCCCAAACTCTTTTTCTCTTGTTGCAGACCGCAGCCGACTGTACATTCCATGCTGAAAACATTCAACCTTGCCGGTTAACCGACAGAGTGGGCGTGGCTGGCGCAAGGTTTCCTAAATCAGAGCCAGCGAATTATGAACAGCTTTACCAGCGCCCACTCTTCTCCGTACAGACAATTATATTCCTACTGAAAACAACAAATGATCCTCGTTCAGTTACGTCGTACTGGCACCTGACAATCGCCCGGACGTCGATATTCTTCGGGGAATAAGAATATATGTTTCGAGATAATAGTCATAAAATTTTTGTGTGCATCTCATTAGCTATGAAATTCGTACTCCGTCGACTCTGCCAACGTGTTTCTCTTATGTTCGGAATGGTATCTACTTTGAAATCCCTCACACCAACTTCGACCTTATCTACTAACACGATCATAAGTGTTGCCAAGGGCGGAGCGTTCACCGCTAACACTTTGAAAAAAAAACACAAAAGCAGATAGCTGAGGCTTGCGATGGCCGTGAGAGCCTGGATGGATGGATGGAGCAAGCAAACGATGGATTTTTTATCTGATCGGTTCCGCTGTGTTCCAGTGCGTGGAAATTAGTCTATCGATGTATCATAACTAATCAATGTTGTTAGTTAAAGAAACATAAACGTTCAAAAGAACCATATATACATTTCCTATGTTTATGAAGATCTCCTTTGAAAACCTGAAGAATTGTATACAAAATCAATCTCTGAATTTTGTGATATTCTAAAATTCGGGTGGTAGTAGTGTGTAATCATTGTTAGGGCGTCTTTTTTGGGACTGAGGAGACCTATGGTCAATCTCGTCTGACAAAGTGATGCAGATTTTTACCATCCTGGGAAGGCTCTACAGGAGATCTGAGGCAAAAAATGAGATTGCACCAGTAAATATGGCAGTTTCTGACGTTCGCCACCAACACTCCTCGGTCAAACGAGATATATATTCCCTTCCCCTCTTCGTTAGGCCTACTTCATTTAAATCTAGAGGCACAGCCGACTTCCGAGACGTATCAATTTTTAGAATTTTAAGTTCTAAAATTCTGCCAATACACAACATCCAAACTAAGTTCACCAACAATAATTTTGTCCTGCTGGCTTTGTCACAACACATTTCATAGCATAAAAAGTTAATATCAGCCTCAAATCCATACACATCAACGAACTTCTATCCACCATTATTCCGTTTCCCAAATAGCAAAACTGAGCACGAATTTAGTCAATTACCTACATCAACTGCCGTGGTTAAAATTATTGCGTTTTAACCGCACGCCCTGTATTACCTTCGCGTCTTGAGATTGGACACAGAAAAAAGTATCTTTACTATCCCTTGCACTGGGCTTTAAGAACCAACCATTTGCAATAAATGAATGGTGGACATGGAAGCAGGAGATCAATTAAAGTTTGCTCTTAGAAAGCGAAGAAAAAGATGTTGTGCCAAAAACACGTATTTTCTGGTGCTCTTCGTCACAAAACGTGTAAATGAGAGGTCAGAAGGGTTAACGGGAAGAAGGCAGGTAACGTTTTTGAACACCCATCCATTGCTGTGCAGGTTAATCGCACGGAGACCTCTGTGAAATCTCGCAAGGGTCAACGACCCTACGGATCGCAATTAAGCGTTTACTTATCTGCAAAAATTTCAAACTCTTCTAACCCAATGTTTTCGTCCCACGAAATATGTTCGCATTCCTTGCACGTAGGTGTAACGTGGGGCAAGCCCATTTCTTCGCCATTATAGCGATATAAAGATATCGCTGGGAGCTTCGCAAAGTGTCAGTGGACCAGTCCGAGAAGGAGACACTTGGCATTGGTATGATTCGAAGAGGCGACCGGTTGCCTACTTTCGGATACAGATGACCAGTGCCAGAATTTTAAACGTGCCTATCCGCGTGCAAGACAATAACAAATATTGCGTAAAACACTTCTCCATGCCACGTATACTTGATGATGAAAATAGAACTCTCCAACCACAGAAATCTCTATCAGCTATTGTACACAAGTTCGTCGCTTCCGCACCAGAGACAGCGTTGCCAAGTCAACAACCATATGACAGAGCGCAGCGAAAACCCATTAGAGCGAGTACGATTCCAACATTAATTATAATACAAGGTGAGTTGGTAAATGAGTTCTTCGTCTGTCTCGAAGGAACATTTCTTCTCTACGTTCAGCAAGTTTTCATGAAGGTGAGATTTCTAGTTCTCTCGGCAAATTGTATGAAGATGAATGTCTCCTGGAATGCTGCGCCGTCCAGCCTGGTAGAAACTGACCAACTTTCCGACGTGACTACTGCCTGTGTTGATGTTCAACGAAGCTTCAAAAAAGGTAATTTCAATTCTGCAGATCCTGCAAAGGTCATCCCGACATTTTGAATACAAGAGTAAAAAATCAACACACACTTTTGACTTTAGGACGTAACACGTGTCACAACGTTCCAACATATCCGGAGTGGTGTTTGCGGCAACAGACCTGTGGATTCCGTAGACTTAGTATGATATACGACCGATCATAATGCGTACCTGAAAAATAAATTTCCAGAAAAAATATTTCTTAAAGTAAAATATGCCCAAAAATTATGTGAAGACTGCCAAAAGAAGTTGAATTTATCGATGTTTGACTTCTGTATTTAAAAATAAAAAATTCTGTACAAAACACGGGGAAAAGGGCTTTCTTCGAGACTGGGATGCTCACTGAATTCTGTGATGCATTAAATTCTAGTAAATACGGTAAAACAGTATTCTAAAAATATTCCAGAGAAAAATTATAATAGGCCTATAGCAACAGTCAGTAATCTCCCGAATGTGTGGGAATAATATCCATAATTTCATAATTATCAGTTCGATTATAACATCTAGAAAACTGAATATTAGGGTAAGAAGACAACAAAAGAGGAGGAAGGCAATAAAGAAGACGGAAACAAGCACGAAAATTGGAAAGGAAAGTGAGCTATTCCTTCAGTCTTCCCTTACTTCAGCCCCGAAGATGGAGTGTGTGTTTCTCCTCCGCGTTTACATTTGCCAACGAGCGTCTACACGGCGCTAAAACCCAGAGTTTCGTCAACAAAGCGACTCTACCTGACGACATTGTCTAAAAGGGACAGAGACAAAGAACGTGATTTTTAAAGGCAGTGAAGACCCAGCAAATTCCATGACAAGACATGCCGCAACGGCAGTCGAACGGATCAATGTCTTCGGAACGAATAGTGTGTTATCCAACTATTTGTACGCATGTCTTAATCGATGCTGTGAGAGGCCTGGTAGCATAGCAACACGTATCACGATAAAATCCTCGTGCTGCCATCTACCGAGTAACTTGCGCAATACGGTCCACCGAAATCTTTACATGCGTGCACTGCAGAGCGATCTGTGATCCCATCGGCAACTAATGGTCATAAGGCACGCGGGTAACCAACTCTCCGTCATCATCGCGTGGCGCTTATTCAGACTGAGGATTGAGAAGATGAACCTCAGACACAGGTAAAACAGCTTCAAATACGTCCAGTACGCAGTCCTTTGGCGAGCAAATCTTGCGGGGTAGGAGAGACACCTAGTATGATGGGAAATGTTGCAGAGCCTCGGAATAACATGGATTCTTTTGCAGGACTAAAACAGGAATGTGGTTATTAGAATTAGCAGCAAGATATTTCGACAATTTATATTTAGCGTGACTACACAACCAGATATAACAAGAGTTGCACAAGACGAACAGATTTTAAAGAAACAGACCGTAATAGTGCGAACTGAATCCAACTGGCTTTGGTAAGGGTCCACAAGTGGGCTCTTGTAAACACGGTAATGAACATTCGTATTTCATACAGCTGCACGTGATGGCAAAACAAACATTTTTAAAATGTGTAAATAAGAAATGAAAATGCGAAAAAGCACTGAGTCTTCGTCCCTCGCCTTATTATATATAACAAGACCGATGCTGCAAACTTCATTATACGGTTCGCAAAAGTCACTGGACGGGGGTTTACACCGGGTAAGTCTGTTTCGTTATTACTGGTATGAGAAACAAACTTCTGATTTGTTATTGCCTGACGTAAGCTGATAAGAACTGGGCAGGATACAGCCCAAGTGTAACAAACAAAAATGATCAAGACGAAAAGCTAGAAAAAGAAAAAATCTTGACGGAGAAGGAAGATGTGGTAGAATATTAAAGGAAATGAGTACACATTACACCGCCTGCACTGGTACGAAAACGGTTTGGCAGAACACAATCCTGATGATTTCTCGCCGCACTGTACATAAAACTTCCCCTTGCTTTCTCATCCTCAAGAGACCATCAGCGTCCTCAAAGAAAACAGCACTCTCTTCTGTGACAGGTTACATCACACTTCTAGCAGAAAGTTTCGCTCAACGCAGCGAAATATTATAAGATTTCACGAAAATAATAAATCGCGAAAAGGTAAAATTCAAATGAGCGCTAAATTAAATTCTGTTTACAAATTCCCAACGGCAATCACACGAGTTTCTTAAACAACCAACATCACAGATACACGTGCACAGAATCATGCCGTGGGTGCAACATCTGCCAGTGGCGGTGGGCCCAGGGCCCATTGGTATTTTAAGACTCGCCAACTCAGCGAGAAATCTGCACACACCCCTGTCTCGAAGCGACGTCAGTGAGGCGTCAAACCCGTAACTTCTGTTAATCCACCAGAATCAGTTTCATCGAAAGGCAGGTGGACGCTACAAAATTAATAGCTCATTTCCGTTACCTAACTGAAGATATTTGCTGCAAATAGACCCAAGAACTATCAACGCATGTATGTTAAGGATGATCCAAAGAACGTGTTTCATCTACAAATATTCCTTGAGATAGATGGTGGATGTATTAAAAAGTTATTGCATTCAAGTAAAATCAATGTTCCACGTTTGAATCACGATTTCGGACATGTTCATTTCATGTGGTTAACGTCGGCGAATTCTGCTCATTCAATTACAATAAAAATAATTTCTTATTGACAAAATTACATCGCAGCATATTGTAGGACATTGGTGTGTATTCGAAGTTACGTTTTCGAGCAGTATTCTTCGTAAGTTCAGGCACGTCTTGTACACTGCAGGCGTAGATAGAACGTCCGTCCGGTTGACTACTCATTCACTACACCAACACCAGGCCTATGGAACTTTCGTTATAAATAGTGATGCACAGACGTTCTCTGTTTCAGCAGCTTCTTGGTCCTTTCTCAAGGTTTAGGCCTTTTGGCCGGTTCCGCTTCAGAATTGTGAAACTGTGAATCATTTTAAACATTTGGCAGGTCTCACTGAACCCGTGATCGGCACATCGCAAAGCCTCTACATGCAGAAAAGCGTAGACAACCATCCACGTCATGTCGGAAATGGCATATATTCGAGTCATCGACAAACACTTGTGGTTCGTCCATGACGGGTCTTTCTTTCTTTCTTTCTTTCCCTTTCTTCTTTGTCTTCCTCCTCCTCCAGTACTGTCTTCCGTTCCCCTATGATTTCTCCACACTAACGTATCTAAACGTCGGTATGTAGGAAAACGATTAGAGCGAAATACAATTCGCCAGCATAACTGTGTGAATGATCCCTCTCTTAGCTTCAACTCTACAGTTTGGAAATGCAGACAGAATTGACTCGCCTCTCCATCGTATAAGTCAGTTGTAATCAGTTGTTTGCCGACAACTGTTCGTGACTAATTTTGTTGTACAGGAAATGTCTGGCGAGTATAAATTTTGCCTGTCTGATAAAAACTGGCCAACATTTTTTTTCTCCTGCATATATATATATGTGTGTGTGTATATATATATATATATATATATATATATACGTATATAAAGGCCTATATACAACGCTGATTTGATGATAATGTGCTACAAAACATTAATTGAGAATTAAAGCTTATGTGCGATAACATTACTTTACTTTTCATAACATTCAACGGGTATTAAACACTGACTTTATTAAAGTTGTCACGTGCAACTAGGAAAAAAATCCTTGACGCTGAATGTATACGAAAGAATACGTGTATTCTGAATCAGACTGAAGAACTAACTGTACCAGCTCCACCACTATGTCACATACGTCACAAGTGGTAATGCTACATGACAACCGTTCTCTCAAGCACGCTAGACACAAAATAACAAACTCGCGAAGACAAACTTCAGACAAACTGAAAGGAATGCACATAAACATGGAACTTGAATTCTAATACATTCTGAATTTAGAGCACAGATAACGTTTACATTGCACTTAAATGTTGAATATAAAACGCTCAGTGGACAACAGAATGATCCTGAAACACAATTTCTTAATCACGTTCTTGACACTGATACTTAAAAGAATCCTCTGTCAACAAACGAGACGTATATTTTAATACCAAAGGAAATAACAGATCAATCCAGGCTGTATTTTAAAGCGCAGTTTGTTATAACTCAGTTACACCATCGTAATCGCTTCATTCGGCGCTTTCCAACACACAAACACTGTTGAGGCTTCATTTGAAACTTTAGGTATGTTTACATCTTCCGCCCTGCACAATCTCTCGTCAATCGTCACTAAAACGCACAACCTCAGATGTTCGCTCTTTCACCATTTTGATATAAAACAACTGAGTTAGTTTCATTCACTACGTTTGTAAATTTTAATAATAATCTCCAGCCATACGAAATCTCAAGCGTTGGTGGGGGACACAGTTAAGCTTTGTGTTCCCCACGCCCTCTAGCGAAAACAGAATCTTTTGTAGTTCTGTAACTTTACGGTCCAGACGATAAACAATTTTACATATTACATTATTATTATATTTACGCTCGCCAGAAACGTTGGAACTTCGACACACTACGTTCCGCCTAATTTATGGGATGTGGTGTTTACAAAACCAATATCAGGGTGCTCTGGTGAATTATTTATAACTCTATCTTCGTGGATTTTCGATTTCTAAATGACCTCTGGAGAATTCTGGTTATCCTCAGCCTCTCCAGGAGAACAAAAGCTGGGATAGTATCTTCAAAATGACAAGCGTTTTCTTCCAGTCACGATCAATCGATAATTTTAAGTTCTGTCGTTGAAATATCGTCGTTAAATCATGCAACGTGCTACATGAGATCCCAGATCACATAAAAAAAATTATTGAAGGGAATGAGACAAAGTACGTGACTATGAATTCAAAATACTTCCTGTTCTGTCTACAAACATTGTTTCCTTGTCGTGTCATGTGGGTGACATTTCCCATTGTTTATGAACACAATGGTATGCCCCGTAACCTTACCGCTGATGACAGAGATACATTATATTGGTGGCACAAACACGTAATTGAATCAGAACGTAGCAGCAGTCACAGTTACAACCTGGACCTTTCATGTTTACAGCGTTTAAACCCAGTACATACAGAAACGCGGCACTTGTGGGAAATGTACTGGACTGTACTGAAGTGACTCAGGGCACGGTCCAGTGGCTTTCTGCGAGCCTGGTGATGAAACGTCGGGTTCAGTAAAATCAAGCAAACTCAATCACCCGAGCAACTACAGCCTTTTCCAAGGTATTTTAAGCATATATATATATATATATGAGAAGCCAAATACTTTCCAATCTTCATAAAATATTATGATCAAATCTGGAAGAAATCAGCGAGGCATGTAACAAGCATGGGATGAATGTTAAATGCATTTCTGAATTTCAGTCGAAACCCCTGAAGAAGGAGCCGCTTGCGAGATACAGGCGAATACTGGAGGGTATTATTAAAACTGGTCTTTGAGAAATACTGTGCAAGGATCAATGAGGGGCTCTTGTAAACAAATTCGGGTTCCATAACGCACAGAATGCTTGACTACCTAAGCAGATATTAGCTTCTCATGGCAAACTATGAGCACATTACTAGGTATGGTGAGTGAGAGATAAGGGAATTAGTGTCGAATCCGAAAGGGAGTAACTGCGTTTGCCCAACTGAACGTTACTTACCACAAGTCACCTATAAATCAGGATTACAGTCTTACACTGTACAGGCACCTACCAAATGCGTAAAGTCTGACACTGATGAGACAACTCATTGTCACGCGTCACAACACAGACGACTTTCAGTTTTGTATTACGATCTGAAAGGGCTTCTTCAGCTTCGTACGGGCTCTGAATATACTTCCGATCGCCAGAGCTGCCCATTGTTTCGTTTCGAATCTGATCTGTTTAATTACTTCGTCATCCGCTATTCAACTAAGTTCTTCTTCCTCAAACAGAAGCCCTACGTTGGATTCCGTGTTATTAACAATGATACTCTATTCTAACTATATTTTGCGACGTTTCTAATGGTGATAACAGCGTCCTTCTTCGACGAATTCGAAGGCAAACATTTAAAAAGTGTACTCTCCAAAACGAGACTTCAGGTTCTCACGACAGTGAGTATGAAGATGTCTCGCCGACGTTTCAGAAATGCAGACCTTCAGAGGCAGCAAGCACCCATGAAACTTCGGTAAACTTTACCAGACTACACAGCCTTCTTCACGCCATACAAACTTCGTAAAAATGTTTGGAGCTGAGAGATAAACAGGCATGTTTTCTAACTCTATGGGCCAATTCAACTAAATATGGCACAACATAGATTATGCGATATACGTAGTTCAGGCTATGGGCGAGGGCATAAGACACATTCTGACTCCTTTGTGTTCAAAAGTCGGACAGTCCTGATTTTTCTTGGTTACCAGTCTGATCTCGAAACATGAAGACCTTGACTAAACAAAGCATGGTACTCACCCCTCGAGAATCCCTGAACAATATTGCAGCATGATGTGGGTCCAGACTGACATCGGACGCGCGGTGATGCGTCGTTGTGGTCCCTAGGGAGAAGCACCGTCTGTCGGGTTCCAAGGAACTGCGCCTGAGAAGCGCACCTGTGAGAACAGAGAAATGTCTCAACACTGCACCAAACTAATGTTCATGAAGGGATGAGTTAATCTCTCTGTATTAGAATGCATTAATTTGGGAATGTTGTAATCCTTTGTGAATGCAGATAACGAAACGACGACGATCCGCATAATCTCCAATCCCACCAAGGACACAGTAAACGGAGAAAACAAAAACGTAACGTTCGACCAACCGAACTCTGAGAATCAAACCTGAATTAATCATCCGAATAGTGTCACGTGATGAATTACGAATGTGATTTCCCAGTAATTTATTTTCTGCTTCGTCTTCTAAAACGTTAACTATTTTCCGCAGCAAGCACTTTGCCTCAAGACCTTCAATCTGCCTTCTTCGCTCAATAACTACGAAGATGATGCGTATGAATAAAATATTAATTATATTTTTGTTGTAAGATCCTAAGTCGTTATTTAGGTTTGAAGACAGGGCACGGAAAAAAAATACGGTCTCAAATCTAGGGTTAGAAAATAATATTTCTGCAGGACTATATGAAATAATTCAACACAGCCAAATGAACAGGACTTCCCAAGAGGAGGCAAAATGTCGAAAATATAAAACTATAACACGTAACCACTATAAACTTCTATGGCATGAATACAGTAAACACATACAACTGAAATCGTGATTAACTTCGTGGTTAGCACAAAACTCTGTGCCCTTATTGGCAGGTCGTAGACCGTATGTCGTAAGAGACTGATCAACGGACCGAAGAAAATAATCTGCGATTACGGAATTAATCGATTAAAGTCGGCAACCGTTACATGCATACTGAAACAAATCATGCGATTCTAATAAAAAAAACGTAAAAACACTGCGTGACTGAAATTCCGTTTAAATGAATTCCGGTTTTAATAGAACTAAGAGTGTTCTACAAATTTCTGAAAATCTCAGATTTTATTACGTCCTATTTGGCAGTTCGATTCATATGCCTTTCAGACAGTAATATCTTCCATGCATTCACTTGTTCAATACTTTAACTAAATCTGATAACACATAAAGGTTGAACAACTACTAAAACGTGCCTCAGCACAGTCCATTTCCTTAAAAACAATTTTAATATTATTCTCAAACATTATTCTCGGTCTATCAAGAGACTTCACCACCAAAATTGGTGTACGAATTGTTTCCTCCCATTCCAGCTACATGCCCGGCCGAACGAAATCTCCTTGAATTGACTATTCTAATATAATATGAGATATACAAATCACGGCAAAGAAAACATTCATGCTTGTCACAAGACTCGAACAGTGGTTCGTATGATTACCAACTTCGCCACAGCAGCGCGCGAACGTTCACAGGTAAAGGATATAACTCGTTCATAAAACACTTGTTAAATGTGCGATATTTATAAATCTTAAATATCTTCTTTTGTAAAACAAAAACCATCAATGTCTGTTTAAAAGTGTAATAATTTTTTTAATGCAACAGTTTTCGCCAAAGACCTAACCTAACTTCATTCCCTGGGATATCGTTTCATTCTAATGTCCTGCAAAAAAGCAAAGGTGTAACTCAGCAGGGGATTTGACTGGTATCTTGTGAGAAATTCACTGAATAATTTGGGTAACGTACTTACTGGTAGTTATCCGAAGTCTTAATTATCTCATATTGGAGGCAGTAACTAAACGGCTATATTGGTATCCAGGTATTTCGTAACTTTCAACAGGATTAGTGTACTCAAAAAGAAAACCCTCTACACTGAAACTGTTACAGTTAAAGGAGAACCCACTCGAATTTATACGGCCTGCTGACAGCGTCTATCGGCATCATTAAATTCGCTTCCGCGTTATTCCCATGGACCTGAGGCTTTCCATACTCTCTCATTAATCGGCAACATCATACCCCTTACACAGACCATATTTCTTGCTTTGGTACCATGTTATACAAATCTAGTCTGCCAGTTGGTATAGAAGAAACAGCATTATCCCCTCCAGTAGTGGTCAGTCATTCACACGCAGCATCGGACTACGTGGCTGGAGATAGATTGTTACGTTTTCAACAGAATATAAAGCGAATGGTCAGTAATTTCCTTTCAGCACGTGAAAAACTCGTGGAAAATGAGTTTTCAAAGTTCATACAATAGTTCATGACGCATTTCAAACTGTATATTTGCTTCTTTGAACAATTCGTTAGTCTTTGTGTTCCTTTATTACAGATCGGATACAAAACTACTACAGCGACAATAAACAACAGATATAATCCAGTACTCAAGAAAAGGAGTTTCATTTGTAATTCGTTAAACGTACATCGGGTCGAAAAGGTTTCAAATGACCGACATCAGCTGTGCTGAGTGGTATATAAACTAGCTCCATGTGGCCAGAGAAAGCCAGCCAGAATGACATACACGACCTCTATGAATTCACTTTCTGCGCTCCGCAAGGAAATCGAATAGAAATAAGGGTATCAGCGGAATAGCTTATAAGTTAGATCCAGACACTGAGAGATAGGGTTCGAATCCCACTCACGACATGGATGTTCGTCCGCATTTTTTCAGTGTTCTTCTGTCCTGTGTCAGCACAAGCCTTTCGACGGGATGATCGGCCGTCACGGAGTCCTACCTAACGTCTAAACGGTTCCGTAATTTCAAAAACAACTCTAAGCAGCAGAATAAAAGCTGCTGTAATAACAAAAATGCTTATTTGTCTTACAAACAGGTATTCTCGTCTACCTCTGTACATGCTATTTACCGTCGGCTGTCGAATGCTCTGTCAGGACAACCCTTTCAACCCGTTTCCGGGCTAAGATCTGAACCTGGTACCCCCTGGATACAAAGCAGGGTTGTTAATTACTCGGCCGAGACGTTCTGTAACTGATGGTTACATAACGAAGGGCGGAGTGGAGGTGAAGTCAATTCTCATTAGCTAATGTAGAATGCAACATTTTAATGGATTTTTTCACATATATTACGGACAGGTAACCATAGCAACAGGAAATCAAGGTTGCAATTGGACGAGAGCGCAACGCGTGCTTCCGATCCCTGAGGACACACAACGCGCCTCACGCAAACTTAGAACGGAAAGGCGACTTGTCATCTGAAGGCCGTGACAGGCAAAACACAGACAGTTTTACCTTCCTTGACGATCTCGTCGAAGATGCGGTAGGTGGCCTCGCAGTCGCTGGGCGAAACGCGAGTCCGGGCGCCGTCGTCCAGGGATCGAGACCGGGAGCGGAACAGAGGGTCGGTCGGCACCTCCAGGAAGCAGCTGGTGCGCCTTGGACTCTTGCTGCGCGACTCGCCGCTGGATCCACTCGCGTCCAGACTGCCCCGCACCTGAAGAGCACCACACCTCACTGACCGAACCTCACTCGCTAACACACTTCCAGACTGGACCTCAAAGATCGCTATTTCATTACCATTACATTCTAGGAATAAGCGTCACGGTTGTTCACCAAATCGCATCACTCACTGCTGGTTTAAGACTGAACATCACCGAACACGACACTCGACCTTTGACCGAGCCTCGAACCTCATACTAATCATATACCACGCTGGCTAATATTTAAGATAAACACGCACTCACCCGGTGCCTTAAATTCAAAATCGAAGCCTTATTTACCGACCATACTCAGACTGAACCTAGCTCTTACTCACCTAACGTCATCACCAACAATGTAGGCCTGACAATACTGGACACAATCCATGGCCGAACATTTATTTCCAAATCTAGCCAATCATAAGCCTCACAGACCGATATTAAAACCAACGGAAATTCAATGGAGAAACACACCTGATGACAGAACTTGGTTTACTAACGCTTACTGAACAAACATCATGACTAGCCTTCGCAATGAACCTTGACCCAACTTCGCTAGAAACACACGCACTCCTGGACTGAGTCCTACTAATTGTTCGAGTTCGTGTACCATAACAACAGAGTTTCCTTAAACTCCGTCAGTCCCGTCTTTCCTAGGATTACGAATCGCATACGAAATGCCTGTCTTCGATAATCCTCGCTATGCACATCTAGCCCTCTCTCTAGTAACTCCGGCTGTCGTTTAATCTAATTCTCGCATCCCCCAAATTAATTCATCTCTGCTTCAAAGTAAAATTCATCACTACGAGATCCATGACCGATGAATCTCTCATGCCTAAATTGCCTCACAACTACGAGACATCACCCCCAATTTTTCTGATCGATATTTCCAACTCACTAGCCCACCTCATATTCCCTAGACCCCTGCACACCCCAAAAAATAATACCTTGCGCCCCAGGCTTCTGAGGATGTCCTGCAGATGTCTGCCACTATGGTGGTGAGGTTTCTCCTCATGGTGAGGTTTCTCGTCGGCGAGATGACAGTGCCTTTTGAGGAAGCCCGCGAATCCTGCGTCCTCCTGATCATGAACGGAGGTCGAACTGCTGCTCTCGCTGCTGCTGGACACCTGGTGGCGGTTGTATATGTGATATTGTCCGCCCAGCATCCTGGCTGTCACTACACTACTGTAGCCGATGCTATCATAACACTGACCAGCTGACGGTATCACGCGACAACCGTGTGAATGCGAAGCAACGATTTCCCAGCGTCAGAACTTGAACCTTACTCAAAGTCTATGCTAAACTCGTTGCTGTTACATTAAAGTCCCTGCACTCTGAAAAACGATATTTATTTAGGAAGAGCATTAACAGAAAATATTATACGCGATTTATAGATACATGATAATACATTACATTGCAGTACCTATTCGTGCAACAAAGATGTAGTCAATTCGAATGTTGACCAGGAAACCAATTAAAGTGGCAGTCGTGGCTTATCTTGGAAATTCCAGACGAATGGTGCAATAACGCCTTTTAAAGCACACTTGGATTTGTTTACAAAACTCACGCGACTTGTCAACCATTGCTGCCATCACATTCGTCAACCATAACCTTTGTGGTTAATAAAGCGGCACGGGATGACCTTACAAATGAGTCCCTTCCTAACCACAAATATTCTGTTTAAAATTATTCTTTATCAGGACTTTTTCCATCGTCTGTTCTTTTAAAATCACGACGTTTCGGAGGCTGGTTCTGTCTCCGTCTTCAAGTGAGAGGTACCTACTCTGTTGGGTTCCTTATATAGAGCTAGTCTCTGTCACTGGACCAATAATTTTAAATGTAAACTACCGTCGTCAAAACCCCTTTAGAATTGAACAAATATTCTGGCTGTAATATGCGCGTATACCATGATATCTTAACATTCATACATAAAGAACAAGATTTCCGTTTAAATGGATATTATCAATGAGAAATTTAAAATAATTATGAGGGATGGTCGACGAAAAAACAATAAGCAGGAGATCGAATTTCTCACAGATTCGTCATGAATGTAGATGGCGATAAGTCGCCCTGATGATGGAAGTAGCAAGCACTTCTGAAACGTCGGTAAACTTCTATAAGACTACAAGGCGCAACAACCCAGAAGACAGCCATCTTCATATAGAAAGTCAGTTGTTGATATAACTAGTAATAACACACGCCGAGGCAACGTTTAAATCCAGGAATCCGACGTCTGACCAGACACTGTTCGCGTTTCCTTTTACCTCCTCGCACAATTATTGTCGATACGTGTATGGCCACGACAATCAGATCACCGATTAGAAATTAATGAAATGCAAATACCAGAAGCAGAACTACACTGTTAGAACTTCGTAAAGCTAAGATTGTAAAACAAAGTCATCGATAAATCCCCTTTACTAGAAAAGTGTGTCGCAGATCGGACAGTCATCAGCGTGCCTTGAAATGACACGCTAACATTAACTTCTTCACTGACTCGCTCATCTATCTACCTGTCACTTCGACGTCATAAACCCCCCAGTCACACCTTAGATAACTGTGCAAAATAAATGTGCCTGTTATTTAGCCGCGCAGTTCGTAGATCTCCGTGGTAACGACGACTCCACTTGACACACCCAATTAAAAGAACAATAATCTCTCACCAACAGCTGGTATTATACCTTCCTGAAAAACATCGTGGCTGAGAAACCGGCTGGTAAGACCAAGGTCTTCTGGGAAATTACAGAGTTAATGTTTACGAAATGGAAAGAATAAGAAGCGATTCTTTACTGTCACAGAGTTGATTTGGGCTTCCTTTCACCAGGGAAATATCACTAACACAGGCATTTCTTGAAGAGAAATCGAAGTTTTATCGCCTCTAATAGAAATTTATACATTTTCTAAAAATAAAATGCTCATCATTCACAGTTATTACTTTTAAAAAAACCAACTGTCCTGACTAAAATAAATGAAGGTAGGTTTGCAAAAAATGCGTTCGTATTTGATACAAATAAACATAAATGCCAACGGGGCATGCAGACGCCAAATGACGAGTTTATAAATACCACAGTGCATGTTTACATTCTGGTTTCATTAATACACAGTTCCTCCAATGTCTAACAACATTTCGTCAGATGTTTTTATAGAAACTGCATCGCCGGGTTGTATACTATTATGTCGTTATTTTGTTGCATTCCAGGTCCTCTAGCCAGAAGCAAGCAGCGGCAAATACCTCAGCTTTATAACATTTAATTAAAGTTTCTTCCCAAGCAGCGCTTCATAATAGTATTTATTACTCTACAAAACAGAGCCTTCATTTAAAAATCATAATATTTCATATAACATTTGTGCACTGTCCCTCAAAATTTCACATGACTCACTGATGTTTAACACAGCCTATTGAGAACCAGGTATTTCTTTCCAATTCAAAGGTTTAATTTGACGTGGTGGTAAAGGAAAATATCCCAACTTTGACTGGAATCGAACGCCAAATTTGCAGTTTGCAGCCAGACATTTAAGTGACTAAGCTATCATTTTTCATGATATGCGTCGAAAAATAGGACAAAACTAAGTTCAGAAACACTTGGGCGGTCTCAGAAGATAAATTACACATGAAACGCGGAAAGCCAGCGTACTATCATTTACACAAGACCCTAAAATTAAATACGGAATAATTAACAATTCGACCTCCTGCAGTGACATATATAAAGCGGTTTCTTAATAGTGAAACACAACTTTCAGACAAATCCCATTAAATGGATGAAAACGTAAAGCGCTTTGATACTTGACATCTGTACGTTATGGCAACTTCGTCTTGTCTCGGGGCTTTCTCAGGAATTACCATACTCTCTTAGGAAGTTCAGCTTGCAAGCTTGGCTTAGAACAGATTGCATTTAATGTGAATCAGAAGTCAGCCGGTTGTTAAGAACATCGAATTACGCGGTGACAACAAATAAAACCAAATAAACATTGAACATGAAGATGGTCGACTTATTGGTTACTGCGCCCTGTCGCCTGGTAGAAGTTTACCGGCGTTCCTGAGGTGCTTGCTGACTCCATCATCAGGGTGATTGACCTAACCATCTTTCTATCCAACAGGTACCGGGATTCTTTCCTAGGGTTAAAGCAGCCAGGACGGCCAAACGTCTTCATGACGTGATGCTAGATCAGCACACGGGGTAACCTTACATTTACCTTGACCTTGACTATCAGAACCTCAGTCATCCGCCGAGCCGTTTCTGACACTGCGCGAATCAAAGCTTAGTCTCCACTTTCTGCTGGATTCTTCCGTCTAGAGTAAAAATGCCCCCCGGCTTAAGAACGAAGCAATGAAGGCTTTAGTGGGCCTTGCATGTAAAAGCTCCATTCACTGTCGACCTCGGCAACGCAATAAACAGATTAGGTCAGAAGGACTGTTACTTCCAACTGTGCCATCCACAGAAAATAATAATATTTTGTTTGTCCACATTGGACAAAAAACGTGTTTCTTCTATCAAGATATTACAAGCCATTCACGGAGTACGCATTCGATCAAAAACGTTACACTTCCTTTCACTGCAATGTATTAGAAAACCGCTCTGACGACGTAAGGCTGAACCACGTAGTAGTGACGCTAGAACTGACGTCGCCAGCATTGATCGGTATGCGTCCTCCAATAGCCTCCAGGACCAGTGACCTCACCGCCTGCAGTTTTCAAAACCAATTGCGCCGCACCAAACTAGTAAATTTCAGAACACTACAATTACCACAGAAAGGTTCACAATTATCAAACTTATCAACGGTCCTGAAAGGTATCCTAATCAAAATCCAGTGCAAATTTATTGTTTTCACGAAACTGATTATAATCGGTCATTTTTAAAATTCAAAAGCATAGCCTTCTTCAAACATTTCCCGATACTGGCATATCAAATTGCCAGGTTTAATATTAAACGAATAACAATTACATTACCGCTTGGTGTTATCAAAACAACTTTAATAACAAATCACTTAAATTATAAATTTATTGAGAACCCTATTAATAAACAGACTTTTAACACTGGTATTACAAGACACTTGTGTTTGGCCATTTTAAAAACTAGTTAAAACTAATGAATGTACCATATCTTTTGACATTCGTTAACTCTGATTCTCAGAATAAACAATGACTATTTCCTTAAACCGCTTTAACCAACTGATCTTCGTAATGTAATGAAGTGAAATGTATTTGCGATTTAACGACACCATCAGTAGCTCGGACTATATTAAAGCTTCGCATGACAGGATGTTCAACGTACAATGAACAGGAAAGGATATAGAAGGAAACGAGCGTGGCGTTATGTAAAGTACAGTCAGTCCCTTTGCCTACAAGGACAGAGAAAAAATATGAAGCATCTCAGTAAGAATAGGTGTCAGGGATGAAATACAAACCCAGGACCGTAACTGCATGGGTACGCACTCCACAAATTAAAATGAACCGTCACGTGGCGTAACTCAGAAGATGTTAATGATACTGCATATGTACATTGCCTACACGTACAAATATATGCATACGTACATACAAACAATAAATCACCACCCAGACCTACATGTATGTTCTTTGCCAATGCGACGCTAAAACTGTGTAGGCCTCTGCAGTCTCACATATAAGTCTTCATTATATATCAAATTCCTTTTCTTTTACTAGATACTGCCAAGGACATCACAATTCCACGCAAAAAAAAAAAACAACCTGTACAAATCCAGTGCCACGTTATCTTATCTTACACTTAAAATTATGGCCTCAAACACACTAAACTATGTGCAATTCTTTTATATCCCCGCCTTATTTAGACAGAAAATGAGAAACTGTGTTTGGTGGAAAATGGTAAATACCGTACACACCAAACGATCGTATCTCACTTCTCTTGCAACATAATTATTAATTAATTAATCTGTATGAGTAGTAAAATGTATCGAAAACACATAAAGAGAAACTTCCGTAACTCAATGCACGTTTTCCAATCAAATGAAATATAAAACAACTAGAATTGGGAAATGATAACTCACCAACCGACCAAGCCACCAAATCCTGCACGTCTTATCACATTAATTCTGAGAGGCGAAACAGTTTTGGTAATGTAATAGCACCCAAAAGGCAGCAACGATATTTGGTATAACTGTCCATTTCCTAGACAAATGGCCCATGTATATAAACCTACACAATTTCTGAGATCAGAAAGAAATGTTCATTTCTTTCTGCAAACTGACACAACCAACTGCGATTAAATGCAATTCTCAGAAACAACCCCGCGGTTTGTACGATGTCTGCGAAAGACACGCATGAGTATGTAAACACTTAGAGGCCTACACAGACTCTCACTCAGATAAGCCTACTCATTCAGAATGGAGATAAGCATAAGAAAGCGCATTTATCAGAACAAACAGAACGCATCTACAAAGAGGCAGGAATAAGCAGTGACACAGAATCTAACATCACCTGAATGCACACATCACCAAAGTGAAAGCTCATAAAGCAAAGTATGTGAACAACTTTGTGTGGAGTAGTATGATCATCCGTACACTTAGCTGATACGAAGTTTCAACTTGGTAACCAGAACTGAAACCAATCAAACCCAGCAGGACAACTCTTCAGTCGAAAGTGTAAACAGCTAAATTAACGTGTAGGATGCGAAGACAGGGACTCAGCGAAAAAAATCCGTTGTGTAAAGCAGTATCCCCTTATCAGAAAGCATACATGATAAAACTATTTTAGGAAATGTTCCTCCAGGTTTTAAATTCGTGAAATGCAAACTTCTGATACTCCCCTACAACTTAAATAGCGCAAAATATGCAAGGCGGATAAACAAAGACCTCCAATACCCTACAAAATTCTATCAGAATAAGTCCGACGACTCTCGGGTTATGAGATGGCAGCAAGTCACCATTTTTCCTTTTACCGAGTTCCAGACTCGTAATAACATTCCGTCCAATATTACGAACAGAACAAAACGTTTCTGAAACTGGATTTGCTTCCGTCCTCGTGTTTTATAAGTAGCGAAGAAAACATCCAGTTTCCGAAACGCTTTGTTCTGTTTGGAATAAGAAACAAGAGTTCACAAACCCGATATAACTAATTGCAATATACCACTGTAGAAGCAGTGGGTTTTAGAGCGCGTCAGCTATTGCTCGTGTATCATTGTCAGAGCCCTTTAGAACTGGTTTATGAAACTGGTATGGACCCCGCATAAACTCCTATAGGAGACTTGCAACCGACTAAAAATTCACCCACAGCCGTTATCACGTTCTTATGGGGATATCGATTTCGAAGATCCCAGATGGTTTCTCTTTACGATTGTTCAACGTCTCAAAAAAGGCACTTCTAGGAATACGATACAGTATCATCCATACAAAATATGCAGTGACTCTTTTAACAGATCCAATAAATATTCCCAAAATGTACACATGAGTACGGAAACATTGCATTCCCGAACTGGGGCGTTTTATAAGGGCAAACTTAACAGTTTACTTCCTGGACAGATAAAGATTCTAGTTCTTATTTTAAAACTTCTGACGCAATTTAAGTCCGTATTTTAAATAAACAATGTATTATGACAATACGTTAATTTAAACATGAAACTGATTTGGATTATTGTTTTTAAAAATATAAAATATTCAACATGTATGAATTACATGTTACATACACGTAACTCTGTTGTATATTTTCAGTATAGTGTAAAATTTGTATATTTTAGGAACATATTTTTATACTTCTAGTCCAATTTATCAGCTAGCCTGGAAGAGAATTTCGGCATTATTCTCTATGGAACTTCCATCCACTCCCACCCAACAAAGTAACACCATCCTACAGGCCTACAATACTAAATCCTCCCCTACTGCGGAATTGTTACGGACAGTACTCAACACAATATATTGCCCATCTACACGAACTTCTCAGTGAATGCTGACTGCAGTAATTGATCGATCCATGCGTACGCCGCGTCTCCACTGCAACCTTCCATTGCATCTCCGATGTCGGTCCACAGACGAGGCATAACTCGCCCAAGGACGCCCAGTTCTGAAAGTGGACCTGAACGATGCGCAACAGCCCATGAATGGAAAATGTAAAAGATGTTCTGCTACGAGGTCACAAGTTCCAAGCAAAACTCGCTCATTGTTTGACGAATGCTGTTTCGGGGTCCCTGCACCGAGTATTGTAACACAGCCTCGTCATCTTTCATAGGCTCGATCGCCCAGTTACCATCCCTCCTTGCCTTGATATTGTCCACCTGCGGTTATTATCAAATGATCATGGAATTTAACTACACACTGTCTGTTAAAATCATACAACATACTTTCCCTTGAATCTGTGACGATTCTCGAGATACTTACACAACGAAAATGTTTATGCTTTGTCATCTTACACAAGAATTGCTGGACTGATGATAACATTGCATACTCGATGTCTCTTTCGTACGCTATTTACAAAACAGCACCAAAAATCAGCATTCACGAAATGAAAATGTAGAGCCAATGACAAGTGCAAAACACAGAAATATTATTTTGAAGAAGTCGGGGCCATGCAGGAAGAAAGACGTCAACAACAGTTACAACAAACAACTGAACTGCATGGTTCCACCAGGTAGAAAGTTCTACAGGACCTCTGTCTCTCTGCACTGATCCAAAGGACTAATGCAATGCGCGTTGGTTAGCACCACGATACTGACCCTTCCGAGAAACAATTTGCTTTGTGGAAGCGCGGGGAAGGGTGTTAAATCGAAACTTATTTCCACTTTTATGCACTAGAAAGCCTTTCTACAGCGAAAAAAGTATTTGTAATAGGCTAAACCTCTCGTCGCGTATAATACAGCTCCTTACACAATAGTGGATGTAGACCGACAGTATTACATAATACCACAAGACCAGTTTCGATGTACGTGCAATATGACGGATGGCTCTTTCCGTTTCTAGGAAATACATGCCTACACAGTTAATATTATTTCACATATATACAACAGCAAATATCACCTGACAACTCTCCCCAACATGCACGATGACGTCAGTAACTCCTCACGCACAAAATTACAGCTTGCACTAACCCTCCTTACAATTAAAGTTCATTATGCAATGGACCTTCTGCCATTACAGTGAATGCTATTACAAAACGCTTAAATCGGCTTATTCAAAGCATAATAAAACAATACAGACCACTCCAGCAAAAACTTGATGTTATTCACGACACTTATGACAAACCGAACTGTCAATCTGATGACAGACTACGGCTCAAGCCACCTCATTGACACAATGCTGAAATCTCTGTGCAAATGATCACACACAACCACGCACCACGCCAGGCGGACAACAACAGATCAGCATGGCGTTCTCCTCACGCCACTCCAGCTGCTGGCGCGCCTAGCGGCGAGGTGACCCAACTAATTTCACGAGGACAGGGTGTAGAAAAATATTACTCACAACTAGCTTAAAACACAATTTACACTTTAAATGCAACGCAAACTTATGGTTCACAGCTTGTGTAAGCACCTAAATATGATCAGTTCGAGTTGGATTACGTTTAACTCATTCGCGGTTGATTCAACGATACTGCATCAACTACGGCGTTACGAATAGGATGAAAGGATGTTATAAACAAGGAACTAGAAATTATGGAAGAAATAAGTTCCCGCGGTCTACTTTAAGGAATTGTCCCGCTATTTACGGAGACCAACCATGACATAACATAGCCTGTGGTGGACTGACTAAGATTAGGACAAGGCATAAATCAAGAATGCGTTCCCGCTAAGTTGCCCTGCCCAATGCAGCTCAAAAACTAACATTCACTTTTCACGAATAACAAATACAAATAGATACAAACAGAACAGAACGCTGTTTCCGAACTAAATAGTATATTTTGAGACATTTCAATCTCGGATGTCGCGCCGTGCAGTCTTGTAGAAACTGACAACATTTCAGATGTGCTTATTGCCTCCACCATCAGGTCGATAATCACGTCTAAATCGTCGGTCAGTTTGTGCTAGACTACACGGTGCAACATGCCAGAAGACAGCCATCTTCATACTCGCCATTGTGAGAAACTAAAATCTCAAGTTCCTTGCGGAAATTATTACAGCAGAGTGGAAGGCTTCATTACTCATCCAGTGCAGAGAAAACAGGTTCTATTTCACATCCTTTGTACCACGTAAATCGCTTTTCATTCAACCCTTGTAATTTCAGTGGTACAGTGGTATTACTCCACATTCGTCTCATTCCTAACTTATCCAACGCAGTTCCTCCGTTCTAAGCGAGCGTGACAATGAATCACTACTGCCTGGTAATCAACAAACTGCTGGAAAACGAGTCCCCAGTTTACAAGAATTGAGAAGCAATCATTCTCGACAAGCACTCTGCTATCCACATGCCACACGGTTGTCACTTCACAACGCCCGAGGCGCCGTGAACACGCAACCCGTCCAACGAAAGTGTCGGAGAAGTTGCCGCAGCAACACGGCGCGGCATCCTCGGCTAACAAAGTGGAATGGATGCGACAAAACAATTTTTACGCAGAAACCGATTTCGAATAACGTTCCTGGCAAAGAATAGAAATATTCATATTACTTTGTGACTTTCAGAATTTGCACATTTTCACATTTTGAGCTTCTGTATGTTGCACTATCGATTTGGTCTAAGTAATTATACATTTTAAGAGTGCCGCGAGTTGATAAACGGCTGAAAAAGAAGGATAAAATTAACTATGAAAAGAGAACGGATACTCGCTCACGGCTAAACCTTAAGCATAAAAAATTTATCAAGCAGGGGACAGCAGCACCTCTGAAATGTCGGTACACTATATGGCACAACAATCCAGAAATAGTGTTCGTACAAGGTGCCTTAAGAACCTGACATCTAAATCTGGTGAGATGACTGGTGATTATGAATAGGTATTCCGTAGAGATGGAACATATCAGCAGTGTATAATAACACTTCTTCGTGACTCCGAAACTGACTTCACTTTTACGAGGCCAGGAAACAGACAACAGAATATAAAGAGATCTTCCCGTCTCATCTGATTCTAAACTACGTCTGTACGAATCAATCCAGTTTTTAAATCAATCAATCACGCTCATCTGATTTTCGTTTCATCCGACGATAAAGAACCTCTCCAGTTATAAACAAAACACATCCATCCTCATTGCTCGACACCACACCACACAACATAACAAATCAATCATTCCACGTAAAATCTGCTCGAAACGGGCCTGTAACTCGCCATGTGACACGTGATGCCTAAGGCGTCTCACAAGGACATGGGGTCACGTGGTGGAGGAAGCCATAAAGAAAGACCTGTCACTATCGGATATTTGCATTTTCGAAACAAGGTTATAACTGAAAATTGCGTCACCGCATATTTTCCACGCTGGCGACACTTGTACCATGCACGAAGCTTGTAGACTATTAAGGCACAGACAGAATTTCTACGAAAATCGTATCACCGAAATGTGGCGTCGGTGTCCAATCGAACAGAAGCTGAGCAACTCCTGTATAACCCGCACACATGTTCCGTGTGTCAAAAAAGGCAAGTTTATATTCACATCAAACAAACGAGAAACAACTCTCGTATGCTTATATCACGTGGATTCCAGAAAAAGTAACGCTGTTGACGTTTCAGACACTGGTTCGCATCGGTTACTTTTCGTTCTGTTTTGTACTCTAGTATTTCCAGCCATTATCATATTCTAATAGAATTCACTACTTACCATTTATAAAACATTTTACAATTTGTAAGGCCGGTTATAATTAGGCATCACATTAGTAAAATTAAGACAAACTCATCAAAAATAAATATCACAATTCTCTTCGTATACTTAAAACAAGAAATTATTTTAAACAATGCAGCTCTATGCAATGGTGTGGTTAGTTTGAATTTCGTTTTAATGTCGCCCCACTTGGCTGTAATGACAGAATTCCAACAGCCTAGGGCGTGAGGAGAGAAATTATTCACCAATCTCCTCCTCCTTCCGCACTACCCGAGAGCCGTTACGCCACTTTGCATAATACTGTTGGATTTCTATGTTAACCTTGCAGTGAGCTGCATTATCGAACGAGAAGGTATTACTCACTTTGAGCTGCTATTTGCTGCTGGTGCGCTGCCGCCCTCTGTGAACAAGAGCAGAAACCAACAAATCAGACTTCGTAAAGTGAATGAGTGCGTAACACAATTAGCATCGCCATAATACAAACCAATCTCTGCGTTAGTTACAGTTCAGAAAGCATACAAATGTAGCATGAAAATAACACATTTCAAGAAAATAAAACTCTTGTAATTTTCCCAATTTTATTATTTGTGTCTGAGACACGTTTCTGCCTGTCGCGTCTTTGAACTCGTGACCCGAGAATTTACACTGACATGAATTTGAGTTATATCACCGAAATGGACAGTCTCGTGAAATGTGCATTAAACATAAAAATATTTAGAACTGAACTTACAGATCTTAACGAGACAAATTGTCGGTCAAAATTAATTTGAGCGTGTAGCAAGCCTTGTTACTTCTAGGAAAGGAATCCACAAAACACAGTCAACAGACAGAGAACTTAAACTCAATCCGCCGTTTTGCCTTTTTACGAAGCGACTAATAATTTCAAACAATCCATCTCAAACTACGATGGCTGTTTTATAGTTGGATCGCAACGCCGTTTCAGAGGTCCTTGGGTTGGAAAATAACAATATCGAAATTTGGGAGAAGCAGACGCTCAACTTTGGGTTTTGATTCCTTAAACGAATTTACAGAACAACAGCAAACCACGAGTGCGTGTGTCGACTACAAACCCACTGATCTAACTAGAAGTAATTGCAGTATGACGATGCCATGACAGAAACGACCACAAGAAACGTGGTTATGGTTAGCAAAGCTTTCACGACGAGTAACCGCATGCCTTCTCGGGCTATCAGCCGTGTGAGTATGGAAACAGCGTACTACGTCTCGACACTTATCTGCCTCCATCACCAAGGACCGACATCCTCTTGATTATGGATTCACAGCCTCTGAAACGTTCGAAATTAATTTCATATCCACGTGGCTAATCGCCCGAGAAGACTACTGAAAAGAGACGTTTGTTTCTCTTCTACAGTTGTCTTTCTGTGTCTTCGTGTCAAAATAGAAATTCTCCAGACACCGCGAAGAACACAGATATAACACTACTCACTGGGGAGAGAAACTCACCTCTCCCATATGTTTCTATTCTGATCTACAGACTCCCTCCTCCAGCTGGAGGAACAGAAGCACTGATTTCTTTATTTTGGAATTCTTCCATCGTCTGTGGACAAATCGGAAATAGCTCGGTCTACCCGATCCAGCACAGTAGGTGTCTTCTTCCACGCTTGATGACGAAGGAAGAAGACCCATCTTTCGAAACGCTGTGATGTTTAAGACTTTTTTAAAAACTTTCAACAGATGACGGACAAGTCCAAAATAAACAAATCAGTAACAAACAGAAGAAAACAAGCGCTGTTCATGCGAGTTTTTACATTCTCACAGCGACGAGTACGCAGATGGGTGTCTTCTGGGATTTTGCGCCGTGTGGTCTAGTGGATAATGACCGACGTTTGAAAGGAGCTTATTGCCTTCACGTCAGGGCGATCATCACCAGACTACACGGGAAAACATCCCAGAAGACAGCCATCTTCGCTGTTCGTCATGTTGGCAATGATTAGAAATCCGTATTTATATCTTAATTATCTGTCTGCCTGTAATTGGGCAAGTCGCTCTAAATTATAGTGGACAGAGTGGACAAAGTTATGAAATTATCTTATGGCTACATAACCTTTACACTGACAACTGAATCTATAGGTAGTAACATATCTTCATGGAGCAAATATGTTTATATAGACAGATCACACTAACAAGCACTTATGCCAACAGTTGATTAACCTGGATGGTAGAGTCAAGTGTGACTGTTAAACAAGCAGTCTCGGACAGCCGACACTAGGTAGACTCCACTTCGATGTTGGCTATCAAAACAATTCACTGCGAGAAGTGATTGGTTATTACGGGCGAAGGATAACACTAAAAATAGCGTTCGATTAATCATTCAAACTGGCAAAGGGTGAAAACACTCTACGAGTTTGGGTATTAGCCAGCCATCTTCAACTTACAGGTCCTGTTGATTCAGAGTCAGTCAGTCGCACAATTGTGGTTAGTTAAATAAATGTCCTGAATAACTGAAATGGCACAGAATTGTATTATATAAAATTGCACTTTATTCAAGTCCCGCAGAACCGGTTCTGTACACCGTTCCATTATCTGTTATCAGTAAGGATCAGCTTTCTGCAAGACCACTGCACGCCAACAAACCTCGGGAAGAAATTCGGTTTAAGAAATGCAAAAAATAAGGCGACAATTAAAATACATATAAAGAATCGCAGAAACGCCACAATGAGTTTGCTTTGAACGATCCCCATGTTCGTAAGCCAAATCGTGTTTGTACAATGGTATTGGAAGGAACAGTTAATATAAGGTACTGACGTAATAACTTTTCTCTTAATTTGTTTACTGTGTGTAGAAAGTAGCGTGTTACATCACGATAAATGACACAAAACATGCGCCAGTTAGTGTAAACGCAGTAGTTTGTCATAACTCGCAGCGGGAGGAGGTAACCGCTGATGAAAGACCCCTACACATGTTCAGTTTCTTTTTCTCAGTTTGAACCACAGAGGCCGAAATTGCAATTAAAACTATGAGTATTGCCGGGGGGGGGGGGGCCTAATAACTGTACAGTCAAAAATTTGGCCAGACTTAAGTCTGAGTAAGTATGAGAATCGATTTGAAAGCTTTCCCGCGCTGTTTCAACTGAAATCCAAATCGGACCGCGGGTAACATAAAACTAGAGATATTTCAACTGTTTTCATCAACTGAAGACCAAGCAGTTCATACGTAGTGTATTTGTGCTCAACGTTAGTGATTACCGAAATTGTAAAAAGAATTCTAACTTTTGTGTCATGTTTTCGTAAACACATGTGCTGGTAGAACTACTTAATTGGATGATTCTCAGATTATTTACCGACGCTTTTCCAACTGCAAATGTTATGTAGCGTCAAATCGTAGGATGAATGTAAATGATGGATTGTAAAATATTAAGAATAAAGCGGTTCTGAATTATTTTACGGAAATCTCAAAGAATTTTCCGATGGAACCAAAGAAAACCTCAGAACAGCAGGTTTCTGGGACGAGATTCGAAAGAAGGATCTCCTCCGAAACCACAAAATGCATTAAACGAATGCCTTTAGCCTAAAACTTTCTTTCTTCAACTGAGAATGACTGTTCCCCTTACCCCATCAAAAATAAAATATTCTTTACTGAAGGAGTCTCACGCCCACCAAACTTTTTTCTTCTCACTCTGCGAGGTAGAACCCTTTCATTACACCACTTAGTTCAAGAACCAGCCTTACTATATTCCACATAATTGAAATGGCACTTCCATAATTAAGCTTCGTTGCGCCAGTCTTCTTGCATTAGCAGCCTCCACAAACGAAGCTTCATTTCCTGTGGACTACTGCGTAATTAAGACGGACAAAGGTGTTCGATTCCAAGTGGTAACAGGAATTTTTTCGCCGCCGTGTCCAGATTGGCTCAGCAGCCCGTCTAGTCCACTACTAAACTTGTAACTGGGGCCCTCTTCTCAGGTGTAAAACGGCTAGAACGTAAAGCTCGTCACTTTCGTCACGTGGTGCTAACGGCAAGAATATGAGGAGATTTCCCTCCAGGCCCTCCATGTATTTATCGAGTAGTGCTCAAGCACAGGAACAATGGCTTTCACGTTTTCACCGTAAAATTTGCAATCACCCTGGCTTCCATAAACATCCTCAACCATACATAAAGGCAGAAACAGAAAAAAAAATACACTTGCAACGTATAAAACAATTAAGGACACTCCAGTACTGTTTTCCAGGATACAGAGCACACTCCAGTCAGAGATGTATCGGTACTGGATAGCAAATACAGGTGACTCTCGTTATACGTGCGAATTGCCACGGAAATCGGAAAAGCATAAAACGATAAACGCATAAATTACCGAGGATTTTTGAGTGATATACCCCGGAGTCAAAACTGTGAAGCAACTAAGCCGGCCTTCGCGACAGCATCTACCGTGGACGCGAATCGGATGTGGATACTCCTCATGACATTGAAACAAAACCGCGGATATGCGAAAACTCGGACAGCGAATGCGCATATAACGAGAGTCATCTGTGTTTCAAGGTGCAGGGAACGACGAGTGGCAATGTCTTTCTACGCGAACTTAGGTGCGAATAAAAAAAAATGGCTCATCTACGAAATGTGTCGACCTGCCATGTGACGACAGTTTGCAGAGCAAGTAAACAAGAACGACACATATATATATCTTTAGTGTAAACACGATGGTTGTGAAACAGGGCTGTTAATTAACGTGTCAACAGTCGTGACACGAAGCCTTCACAGAATATAGAAGAACCCACGTGTTTCTGGTCGCATATGGCATAAACGTCTTCCCAGTATCTACCTCATTCGCAAGACAACGCTGTTCAAATTTGTACAGCGATTTGAGCTGCGAAACTCGATTACCGTTGCCATGTGTGTCGATACCTTTCCAGTAGAAACTGTACCATGCACGCAGTGTTCACTGAATGTGATTAAATTTAAACCATTAATCTGTATTACAATTCAAAATATAAATCATAGTTTTGAACCAAAAACCTTCCCACTATAGAGAACTATATAAAACAGCGAGGAGTTCAACGTTGCGACGAAAACAATCCTGCCAGTCACTTGATTTCGACCATCTATTCGGAACCCATATGTTTCAGGTTTCGTCATACAATTAAACAAGTACATTACTTCATGGGACTGAATCAGTTTGGATACTTACATCATTCACCTGTAAGAAAACTGATATGGTACAACGAAGAATAATGTCAAATGCTACGAAATTTCTCCTTACCACATAACTGTAAACACATCTAGAAAGCCTCTGAAACTTCAAATGAAACTATAAAATATGGCTTCAGATGTAGCAAATCGTGTAGTACCGTTTCGTAGAACTATTGTCAACTTCAGGAATTTCGCTGTTAACACAATCACTGTACAAACAAAGCTGACGAACAAATATGCCCACACCACGACAACCTCTTGCTGGGTCCACAAATTAACATGCCGAGACATCGCCTGCGCTTCCACACTTGAAAGGCTATTAAATTTCCTCCAGTGCTCTCAGGCGGGCCAGGAATATAGGCAAGGACTTGGATCGATGATGGGTGTCTTCTGGGTTGTAACGTCATATAGTCTGGTAGAAGTTTACCACCATGATGATGGAGACAGCAAGAACCTCTGAAATGTTTGTAAAATTCTACCAGACTACACGGCGCTACAACTCAGAAGACAGCCATCTTCGTACTCACCGCCGTGAGAACCTCAAATCCGACTTGGAACGTGGTCAACATACGAAATACCAGGAGAGCCAGCTGGGTTTCGAACTGGATACCTCCCAAATACAACTACAATTAGTTACTGCTACACCACTCTTCCGGTTTAAAATGTTTGGCGCATTAAACTTGCAATTTTGATAAAGTCTTAATTCTTATTTCATTGTTTATTTCTGTTATTAAAGTACCAACGTTCCCCAGCCATGAAGACCTAAAGCAGAAGCCGAAGTTCATATATTTGGTCGTATTGTAAATACCTCAATACGACCATGAACACGGATCGAATTTATTCGCGTGCAGCATTTTGTATGTCCCATGTCCAAGACAATGGTAACCTGCTTAAGACAAGACTCGTGTAAATATTTTTTTAAGTCGGTCCGTACCTTGTAATCATGGGGTCTCGGGTTCGATTCCCGGCGGTGCCCGAATTTATAACTTGTGTTGGGCAAGGCCGTGGTCTAGGCAACACGGAGTTTTCCTCCGGGGGCTTCCCCGGTTTCTCCGTGGCATCCCAACAATTACTCCATTCACACACAGAAGAAGGCAATGGCAAACCACTTCTGGATCATCTGCCAAGAACGTATATGAACAGGTCCCAGTCCGAGAAAAGGATGGAAGGATCCTGTTCATATGGACCTGTCGTCAGACAGAACACTAAATAAATAGCTGTTGTTTACACTGATAATCATGCGAAACGCATACACGCGGAATTACTGACTGTTAAAGTAGGCGGTGCATATAGTTACCACTGGGTTCTAAAGGGTTAAAATATGAAGTACACAGCGTCAGCCTAACCACTGACTTCCACACACTGCCCGGAATTATAAAATATGGAGCCTTTCCACCACGACCCCCGGAAGCCTTAGTAAGAAATGCGCAACGCTGACTCGCGTCACCCGTCTGTTAATACGTCATACCTGTATCATGCGCAGATTATTTGTCTTTAGGAACAGTTTCATGTTCATTCTGCCATCCTACCGATGACTGATACGTAATCCTTTTATCCTTTCAAACACAGACCTATCTATTACACTGACAGACATCATCCGACAATTAGTTCCAATTGTCCTTCTTCATGCCATATGTCTAATTACAGTTCTACTTCAATAATTTTACAGGGAATTAGGTTTAATAGGTTTGGTTTTATGCCCGTCCTTGCAATAAGAAGAGATTTCAATAAACTGAACAACTATGATGCTTCTCACATGTCTGTTTATAGCCTAAAATCAGTTATATTTCCTTTACTTCTGCATTTTAGATAACTTATACAGCACACATGTTTAAAAACTTCTCAGAACGACCCTAAACGTGCAGGTCAATTTCGGCGCCAAGCGAGTGTTTACTGAGTGCATTATCCAGCCCCTCCCCAACCCACGAAACCAATCGACAACGCCAACTTCTACCTCCATGCAGCAGAGTCCATCTTGACAAACTTATGGTCGCCCAACTTGTTAAGAAATTCGCAGCCCAATCTGAAGAATCATTGCCATATTCACAAGAACCTGCCACTGGCCTCTATTATGAACAGCACTAATCCAGCCCACACCCTCCTACTCTATTTCTTTAAGATCAATTTTAATATTATCCTCCCACCTATGTCTAGGTCTTCGAGGTGATCACAATTTTTCAGGTTTTCTCGTGAAAAATGTGTATGCATTTCTCATCCCTCCCATGCGTGTTTCATGCTAGCCCAGATCCTAACATTATATCGATATATTAGGTTCAGGAAATGTTACTGCCGGTGTCTTGAGAATTACGTATTACAGAGCTGTGGAATAAAGCAGAATCAGGGTCATGAAGCACCATAAGACCTTAAATAAAGCCACATCGAGTTACTCAATAGTCCTGACCTAAGCCACAAGAAGTAAAAGGGTTGGGACTAAAACCAGGATGAGTCCACAAGCCACAAAGAGTCTAAAAGTCATACTTAAGCCCACATCGAGTCCAAAAAAGCGTATAAAATACAGCAATGCCTCGTAGAAGGAAACCCAAGCGTCTGGATAGCATCCATCAGCGTCCAAGAGCTTAAACTGAAGTCACACTGACATTGCAAGAAATCTGACTGGGATGTGCAAGGTGTCACATGCCAAGAGTCTGCATCGTTACCCACATGATGAAGCAGCAGCTTGACGCCGGAGACTTCCAAGGCCTTGGCATCGAGAGATCGACTGCGGGGTTTCTGGTACAGTGACTCCTCCTTCTTCGAGCCCTTAATCCATCGGAAGTAGCTCGCCATTGCGGTTCGCTCATTCGTTCGTGTATCACTTCAATACTAACCGTTCTGACATTACACAATCACTTCATCACTGCTTCTTCGAACTTCACAGATCTCACTTCCACACACCTCTACGACGTGTATCACGGCCAGGTTCACGTACAACTGTAATTTACTTGGTTACTCCAACACAGCTTCATTACCAGATATCGCAATCGGCGGGACAAATGGCACAAGCAGGCCTAATTGTCTTAATTGTTCCCTGAAACCTGAAGTACTTCACGCTATACGTAACCTCCAGACTCTACCCAACTCACATTATCAGCTAAATTGCTTCCTCAAACAACACCGGCCTTTCGATTAATCCGACATAGCCCTATCACGCGGCGAGTCAACCACACGACCGCCTCAACCGTTCTCGAATACCTGGATCACTTCAACTTACAAACACGAAAATCCACCTAATAAGCATCATCAGCCAAACTGTATCCCCCGACAACCTGTGATGTGAACGACTCTTTGAACAACAAAATGAAGGGAAAATTACATTAAAATAAGAATCGGATATAACTCAAATTAATTACATCTTACGTTAATGTAAAACGCCTAACAGGTTTCGATCACTTCAGTCATCATCAGAGGCTTATTGAATGCCAACAGCAAGTTACTGAGTTTAAATATTGTTATAATACTTAACGTTTACAATTTAACCAACAAGGTTGTACTAATTTTTTAAAAAATGCTATGTGTTAAAAATTCAATGTGTGTCACAACGTCTGAATCTATGCCCTTAGATCCTTAGGTATAACCTACATTCGACCACTTGCGTTTAAGTTCTTCATATGCGTTCTGCTTCGATAACCTCTTAATTACTACACTGTTCTCTGCTTTCTATTCTTTCTTTCTGTTTATCTACGCCTCATTTATACAACACAAATGTCTTGCTTCTGAGACATCAAAACAATTAACATTTTTATTGCACAGTTGTTGTTTGCTCCAAGTCTTTGTGTGTTATTTATCGTCGTACCAATTAACTTGCTGAACCTGTATTGCCTATTTTTTTCTCTTTTTCCTGTCCCCTTCAACCACCATTTATCCACTAATATACCGACTTCACATATCTATGCTTGATGCGCTCTCCATAGCCTACTTACGCAACATCCACCTTCCATTTCTAATACAATTTCAAATAAGTCATTAAATTCTTAGCTTTATTGTTCTTTAATAGCTTTACTTCGTCTGTTGTTTGAATGAGTGTAGATCCCTGAAGATTAAGACTCAAAGTACGGAGATTACATATTAAACAATCAGCATAGAAATACATTTGGAATATAAAATGAGGCACAGAGAAACACGATGAAAGAAGATTAGTATTCATAATAGAGTATTTTTAACATCTTAGTACGACCTTAAAGGTTAAGATGCAGCAATTAAGTATTATAACAAACTACACAAACCTAATACCTTACTAAGGATAAGAAAAAGCACCTGAGAATGGCCCATGTGTGTCCAAATATGTTAAACGTAACAAAGTTACGTAAGATATAAATAATATTAGTAATATCTGATGGTTATTTTCATATAAATTTTTGAATAATCAGTACAACGGTGTGAGTTAATTATTTATATTAGTTGTGTATGGAACTGAACTACAGAATAAATGCAATTCACACTGCAGATACCGAATTACTTTGTACGAAACTTAACTGATGGGCCAAGTTACACCGAACATATTTTAAAATATTACAAAGCTGTGTATATGAAACTACAATGAAACAGGCCTCCTTCCAAATTTCACTTTATTACCGAAAACAAACGAAACTGTAACAAATTAATTAGCTATACAGTTACCTACAACCAGTATCACTGCATGCCGTGTGACATTCTAATCCATACGAAGTTGGCCTGATATTTTCCAAAATTTAATACTGGTAACACGTAAACAGTGTATTAAATTTACAAAGAAAGTCTGATTCACAAATACACGATGAACTCCTACCCTGTAACATTCAAACTGCAATCGACCGACGTTTCAGGGGTGCTTACCGCCATCATAATCACAACGATGGAGGTAGTAAGTACCTCTGAAACTCTGGTAAATTTCTTCCAGACCACACGACGCAACATCCCACAAGACAGTCTTGACACTGGCGGCTAAGAACCTAAAATCTCACCAGCATCGAATTCATTCTAAATTTTCATTATATAATAATAAAAGGTAACACATCGATTCCGAACGCACACAGTTGCCTATAAGACACAGACACAGATTCCACTTTAAAGGTTATCAGATAACACTGTAAAATATTGCACCCAGACAAGAGGCAGGAACACGCTCCACCTCAAGCCATACCACGCTGCATACTGAACCTCTAGATCGCATCTACCTCGGTGGAATCACATTATCAAAACAATTTGGCTGGAAACTTCCTACTGCCTGTCGCTCGTTATCTGTCTGCTCACACACTGAAATAATAAAAAGGTTTGCACAGAGCCGTGCGACCTTCAACACAGCTACAGCACTCAGGATGAGGCACTTGACAGCGGCGCGAGTGGGGAGACTCGCGCCTACAAACACTTTCTGTGCTGAAACTAAAGACGGAAGCCTTCGCGACCCTCGCTACAAACTCGGCTCTTAATTCCAATTATCTCCGCATGTGGTTCCCTCTTTCTGCACCATGCAAAGGACTACGACCCAACAAGGTCGGCCGGCAATTTCGCAGTACGTAATTCTCCGTTAAACAAACATTATATCGAAAATTACGCATTTTCTGCCTGAACTGTTCAGAAAAAAATACTCAATGCATTAGCGACCCTTTTGAAAACCTGAGAGTCTCTCAATCCGGGGGGGAACCAGAATAGAGTACTTCAGTCACCACGGAATCCAGCATCCTCTGGATGTGGACGGCGAAGGGCTCCTGATACGGAGGAAAGAAGCGAATAAAGGATTTCCCAAAAAGGTTTATACATATTATATGGGATATTAAACTTGTTATCGATCTCCGGGAGTTGTGTTTACAGAAGACATGGACAGTGGTCATTTTGAACACCGACGCTAGATTCACTAAATGCCAATGCTGGCGTATGTAATGGTTTCGTTTATTAAAATGTCTTTTATTTCATTCACTGAATGTGTGCATACATCTTAATTGGACACCCTGAATATTAAACAAGTTACTATTTAGATGTTATAGGCAATCCGAGAAATTTAACGCAGAATCTGCATACGCTATAAGTAATAAAATAAAGACTGTATTCTGATAATGCTGACGGCAACCACTTCAGAGCTTGTATCGGTATCCCGGAATAACCCATTCTTTCAACACAGGTGTACAAGTTCAACTCCCGACAGGTGAACATCTGAACATTATGTCTTACCCAGTCGATACCGGAAAATGGCTAGAGCTCTAAGCTGGACACGCCTTTATCATTATCACTTGGTGCTCAAGAACTACAATATTATTAATTCCCACGGAAAATGATTCTGGTAACAAGCACCTTGGAATAAATATTTCGCTTAACTTTCAGTTTCCTCGTTAGGTTAATCAGATCCTGCATCCGGTGTTGAGGATGCGGCCTTTGATCTGCACCGTCAGTCGCAGTCTGACAACCCTGCTGGCTCCACAAAATGCAATGCACAAGGTGTCCACACATGAGCAGATTATCCTTATGTTGGCAAACATTTTAAGTACGAACTTCCACCGCGAACTTCTGAATGTGATTGCAGTTTCACGACATATGATAAGAAGACAATATAATTCCAAGCTATCCGATTACAATTTCCAAATCTCTATCTTCAAAGACACCGAAGTGGACGCCGTATCTAATGTTATTCAATCAAATATGTTACGGTTAAAATGTCTGAAAAAATACAACTTCTCTCAAGTTCAATTCTGCCTAGAAGCGAAAATAATAAAACGACATTGCAAAACAGTTCGCTGTAATAAAACGTACCTGGTATTTCTCACGACGTTCTACAGGTTATTCTTCATAAAACAATTTTTAAACAGAAAATGAATCTATCAGGTTCGTGCGTTGATCAGATTTCCAAATACAACATTTAATTAAAATCCGCGCTGATAATACTACTTAGACCACGGCTGGCGAATCGTTTCGCTATCTGGTGCCAAATTTACATCAAACGTTAGTTGCCAATAAATAACAAGTGGCCCCAAGACTCCTCGTTCATCAGACATCGTCTGGTGAACTCAAATGAAATATCTGCTGCTAGACGACAAACTACAGTAAAATTCTTGACTTCCTTCGTGGATGTTCTGAAAATGACATTGTCAGTTTGCTCCAGGTGATAATAGACACTAAAGGCGTATTAACAGTCTGCGCCAAACTTTGACATCGGTGTCAATGACTCATCGCCTCTACATCATGAACGGACAGAAAACACATGTCCTTGTGTGGCGTTTTATGTATTTGCTTTAAATCATCAGGATGGCCGCCGGTAACGACCATAACACGAGCAACGCCCGATTTGAAGGAGGCTATTACGATATCAGCGCACTAATATTTGACCAAAGTCACAAACACAAACTAAATACACAAAGAGGCTGGTAAATATAACTGATCAACGTCACAGCTGCATCACGCCATCACGCAAACATTCGATGTTCCAATATTTCTTACGGCTAGGAGTTTTCACAGTCAACACTGGTGCCCTATTAAGTAGGGTTTGAGGTTCTCAAAGCGGTGAGTACGTCATAGACGAAATCATTTATTTCGTGAATTAGTCACATGGTCAGCGCAACCTAAAATACGTACAAATTCCAATGTTCAACTAAATCCAACAGGAACAGAGCAGTTAGTTTCACTAGACGTCACTACACGGCCAAATATGTCTCGGCAAACAAGGTTAGGCTACTGGTCTCCTTGAATATTGCAGCACGTGTAACACCGGTAGGTAATTTCCGGTTTAAGGTACTGGTTTGTCCAGTTACACAATTTCAAAAAATTCGATAATAATTAATTTGCTTCTCAGCAGGCCTGTGAAAATTTTACCACAATGAACACCGATGAAAGCTCATCTCCCACTCGCGAACTACTCATTCGATTCCCGGCCGAGGACCGAATATTCTCCTGGGTTTCCAAAATCTTCAAAAACCATAAACGGTATAGTACCATAAAATAAGCCGTGATAACTTCTGCCTTCATTTCCTATTCGCCATTCTTTATCGCCATATAACATCTTATTCGCAGAAACACAGCAGTTGATACAGCGTCGTACAATAGTCGCATATCCCACCAGTATTTTGAAAGTCGTAGAATACATTACATCTACAGCACCGTTTCCGCTATTTGGTGAATCATAACTGACATCTCAAAAAATCTTCCAGCAGCCATACATGTGGCACGCAATAATGAAACGCAATAGAACATAGATTAGGTCGGATTAACCACGTCATGTAGCGACCAACACGTATTAGCTGCCAGATCGAACGACTGCCAAGTAACCACGACTTTTAATACAGTCCTCCACCAACAGACAAGATATGACATGACGAATGCAGCACAGCGCGTATTGTGTGTGCACTTTCAACATCAGAAATAGCAAATTCGTGCATTTATATAAACCAATTTCACTCTGACTTAGACAACCTAACATAAACACGCAGTTAGTCTGTCAAGAATTGTATTTTATAAGCGATGCGTCCCAGTAAAAATAATTAAATGACGTGTCTTTTGGGAGAGGACAGTGCAGAAAAGTAATAACATTAAAAGTTACTGGCAGCAACCAGGCCCAAAATATCGGGAATAGCAAATAGTCTTTCAAACGGTAGATCCTAGGCAGAAAAGAGCAATTGGTGCCACAAGAGACCTAAATTCTTCTGACTGGCACAACATAGACAAAATTTATCAAGAAAAAACGACCAGCCATAAACTGTGAAACGATGCATCTGACTCACGGACATTGCGTTGGTTGTGCGAAGTCGCCTAGATGCGACCTGACGCCACACAACAACAAAACAGCACGCTGCAGCTGCCTCCCTCGCCAATGGCATAAACTGAAGCCTCAACGCTGCTAACACGAAGGCCCGCAATCAGCCATTATCCTCAGGATGAAAATCAGTGAACTGCTTTTGTCAATTGAATTGAATTGAATAAATCCAGTTCAGATTCTCACTACCACCGTAATATGCAATATATTACCTAATCGTCTCCTCATAAAATAAAACTAACAAATGAGGACATTAAAACAGCATGCCGAATTCATCTGCCCTCTATTGTTATTCTTGTCAGTGAGACCGCACTTGTTGAAACTGGCGGCAATCAAAACTTTTGTCGAAGCTTCGGTATGCGCTGGCGCGGATCCATTGTGGTGAATGAAAGTTTTCTAAGCATTTGTATCCCTTAATTACATCACAGAAAAGAAAAAGTCTGTTTGGGATGAAAAACAGTGAATTGCTTTTTTTAATTCCTCACATTTTACTACGTCTCAGAACATAATCTGCCGGAGAAGCGAAGATGCAATGCATTAACGGTGCAGTAGACAGCGTCATAGAATGTTTTTATTTATAGGTTGCTTAAGAGAGTTCTGTAAGTTGCGCAAATATACACTCTCCGACGTGAGGCACAGAGAACAGACAACTACAAACACCGCGCGAAGTGTTATGGACTCTAAAATAGGATTTATGGAACAGCAACCACAAGCAAGTTAAATTACTACACAACATTTAACAAAATGTTATAGAGTAATTTAACGTATTTGTATCCGCTGTTTACTGCAGCCACAGGCGAAGACCTCAGAAACAGAAATAAATGTAGTTTATAAGATATAATTTCGTAAAGAGCATGAAAATAATTACAGACCTTAAAAAACTGTAAAAAAAAAAGTTTGGCCTACAACTAACTGATTTGGTCCAGAGATAAAATTAACGTACCAGTCTCAATACAACATGAGAATAACTGAGGACCTCCAACTGGTAACAAAGTGAGATACACGGTACTGTCAAAAATATTACATCCGTGTTAAATCATGTTAACGCTGCAGTGACCGGAGTTTTACGTGATTTTCGTTTCCGGACAACCTATTCGAATCATCACCGAAAATGCTTAAATACTGGTTCTATTTATGAATGTCCGGAACCTCTACCAAGATAATAATCTTCTACATTCCTGTCTGCTTCTTTCTACTGATAAAACTGACAAACGCAGAAGTTATTAATCATCAGATTATGGATCACAATATTATTACAAATTACTTATAAGGGGCGAGGAATGGGGGTTGTTGACTCTTTGTGGGTAATATCTCGTTATTTAGCTGGAACGACTGAGGAACAGCACAGTACATAGACCAGCAGAGGATAATAAACAGATATCAACTTCACGTCTCCATGTTCCTACTGACAAGATGTGTCTACTGATTAACTGTGGGTTGTTCAAGAATAAAAACGTTAGCAGAGTGACATGCCCCACCTTCCCCCAGGAAAAAAGTCCCAACAAATTCTCACCGATACCAGGCCCATCATCAACACCATGCGGTATTCGATTTGACATTCGAACATGCTCACACCGCACTGTTAAGAGCAGAACTGTCTTGACGAGCCACTGAATACTGCGGTGCAGTCCAGAAACCTAACAACAACCCTGTCCCCGACGTGCTCTTCCTCAGACACTAGGCTACAGCAAGCATTCCTGATGGGCAACGTTGCATGGCGTGTCTAATTATCATACTGAGCCTTAGACATATACATTTTACGAATTGTTACGATATTGAAGTTGCTTTCTAGGCTAGATTCCCTAATTTAAGAAAGTTTCATATGACAATGAAAAATGTTATCTGGCAACAGTCAGCACATTTATATATTTACGTATTTACTAACTTCTTGATGGTTCATTTAATTACGCTGCCGGATGTTAGAATAATTAGTGAGCAATAAATTCGTAGGAATTTGCCTGGAGGGATTAGGGGAAAACCACAAAAAAATTCAGAATAGCAGGCTTCGGGGTAAAATTTAAAAGCTGGACCTCCAGAATACTCAAAACATCTGCATGAAGTTATTGAGGAAAATCAGGATAGCCGATCTCAAGGTCGAGATTCAAATCCGTTATCTCTCGAATACGAGACAGAGTTGAATCTACTGCTACGCGGATCAGTCTACAACTGAATAAGTTGCATCAATTCAAATTTGAGGAAATACAGGACAACGAAATCAAATTCCTTCCTCACTTAAGTCGTGTTTCGATGCGTGGGACACAATTAGCCCAAATAATTAGGGCTTCAAATGTCCTGGCAAATGTCTAAACAGATTAATAATTTCAGAAGTAATTCTGAACTGAATAGGCGACAAGATCTAACTCGAAAGAGCTGAAGATATTAATGATGATTACGTTCAATCATACGATTTCGATCAGTAACTAATCTATCACAACATCTTGGTTGTTAAGTATTAGTTGGACACCCCTGCTTAAAAAAGAAATAAACGTTCGACTCTTCTGTGAGCACATCCG
>NW_019059544.1:636938-651197 GCF_000696155.1 Zootermopsis nevadensis | reverse complement strand
ACTCTTTCGATATTCAACAGAAAAAGAACTTGCGCAAAAGAAGTTCTACCAGATAACACAGAAGTTACATAAATGTTATATAATATTCATCCAATTACTAGAAATGTAGTATTTCCACACTTTCAAGGCGTAATCGTCACATGGTACCCACACTGTTACAGACAGGACAAACAAAACTGTTTCGCAATCCATGACGTCCCCAACGACCCGAGACATTCAAATTACACGTCCACACGTCTCAACCTTCACAACAGCGGCACACGTCCGACACAAGATGTAAGTCGGATCATGTGTTTCGGTAACACGAGTGTGCACTTCAAATCATATGACACTGAAGCATAAATTACCACCGTCCCACACAAATGACACTCTGGCTCTGAACATTGCGGTTTTACAAGCACTGGACATTTCTGGGACCGGCAAGCCGTCAGACATGATACAGCACAAATAACAATTTCTGAACAAACTTACTTAAAACACGGTATAACAATTTCGCCTTGATGTGGTATTAAAATCGACGATCCGTCAAAAGAATATAAACCGAATAATTCCATGATGCAGTGACACTTTTGAGTAGTTAATATCAGTTCAGTTAGTCAGTCAGTTTGTCTGTTACGGGACTCGATGGTCCGTTACCATGTTCACAAGACCGAAACATAAGTCAGATTAATACAGTCCATTACACTGCGTCACATTTCCTTAAAATTCAGCGTAATAGCTTGCAAATGAAAATTATGCGACGAGATTGGGTGTTCCTATCTGTAACAAAATATTCTATATCATACATATACTACGTAATCTTTAAAATGCATATCGTCCGCTTGTATATGCGTTACGATAGAACCCAAGCGATGTTATAACATAAGCGTATCTCTTCGACAAACGATTTATTAATTAACTCATACCTACGTATCTTATAAACAAAAGAAGGGAGTGAATTGCAATTACTAATATGCATGAACATACGTTTCAGACGTCGTTTCATTTGGTCTCTGTTGACTGTTTACAGAACAACACAGATTCAGAAGCCCTTGACTTTTACAAACTGATCAATAAAATACAACGTAGTCTACAATACGTGTTTAAATATTTCTTAATTTACCTATTTTGAAGATGAAGTACATATTTTGTAGGTTCATGTGGAAAACGAATGACAAAAACAATCAGCTTCCAGAAATTGGGTGCCGCTGATGTGGCTTGCTACACTTGATGCTATTACGTAGCTGGTGAATACTTAATCCTCTGCAGACAGCAATGACAGCAGCTTAATCCAACACAGAAGTTACAAATACTGTTGTATCGCCAGTATAATCTGTTATTTGTGTGCCAATAAAAAGGTACTTTGTTAATTAGTTTGAAATTAACAAGTTCATGCGAGCCCCTACCAGTCCCTGCAGCACACCACTGGTCTATACCACATATGTTCACAAACTAAATAGTTGTTTTGGTGTTTAATAAAATACCACTGATATCTTTCATGGGTTATTTTTACCAGTTCTCTATTTGGAAACTGTGTAGTTATGTCTACGAAATGACGCGTGACAAACGGTTGGTTATTACTGTAGATTATACTTTAAATCAAAATGTAAGGTTTATCTAACACAATCAAAAGTGGAAAGATGTACGCATATTGTCCAAATATTTTTCTATTCTGCATACCCTACGGAGGTCAATTCAGCAGACTTTTTTAAGAGGATTTATAACTGACCAGAAGACAATGAAACTACATTTTCACTACTACAACTTTTAGTATGGATCCCAAAAACCAACTTACTTGAATACTTTCAGATAAGAAACGTGGATGGACACACACAAAACCAAACTATGCGGAGTTAGCCAGTCAATCGGTTTGAAACAGCATATGCTGCTGGATACACATATTTTCCAAAATGTAATCTCTGCTATTTTATATACCACACAGCCTTTAATGCACATTTACGACAGAGATATAGAGATCACACTGTAGTCAGAAATAAATTTTCCTTGTACGTCGTTGAGCATTCGTATATCGAAAAATATTTCAAATAAAATTTTAAAATCTTAACGAGATCCATATTTTACTATCATTTACTTATTTTCCAAATATTGCTTACTGAACCAAAACAATGTGTGAGAAACAAAAGTGTTTATTACACATGCATCGTAAAAAAAGCAATCACCTCTTCTATGAGAGCCCGTGGGCACTAAATTGTTATCACATGTAAAAGGCTTTTTATGTGTTGCAGTACAGGGAGCTATCTGGCAGCATGACCATTACATTAGTTGCCACTTTTCACACTCCGTAAACTGTGGCAGTGATGGTTACCTGATGAGTCAGCAGCACTGATAAGAGGAGTCTGTGACTCAGTGCAGATAAGTTTACTCTAATGCATCAAATATTTTTGTACGAATTTTAAGTGAAGCATAACTTCACTATGAAGAGTCACGGGAAATTCAGAATAAAATCTCCAAGGGCTCAAGTTTCGAACAGAAACATTATTCAGAACTGCGTCGATGATCAAAGGACACCTAGCGAGTTTCAAGACAGGAAACGCAAATGCCGAAACACGATATTAATAGAACAAAAACTGGATGATGTCAGAGCTTGGCTTGAGCTGGCCTTGTTGGCCACTTACACACCTTTCGCAAGAAACAGGAGTATCAAAAAAACTACAACAATATTACTGAATCTAGAAGTCGTGCATTTACAAGATTCGGCAGCCAGACTTATATTTTGCAACTGGTACCTTCACTCAGTAAGAAACAGAGCTTGGAAAAATCGTTCATCTTATTCTAGTATAGCAGGATTTGAGGTTTTCACAGCGGTGAGTCCAAAGATGGCCGTTTTCTTGTCCTAGAACTCTGTACCCAGAGAACAACTACAACATATGGACCAGAATCTGTTCTGAAGCTGAAGGGAATATATTGGAGCCAATGAGAAATATTCTCAGCATCGCCTGTTATGCAGATCAGTAAATTTTAGTCTACGGTATCGATGTAGTCTATCATCACAGGTGAGCAACTAGATGAACACGGTGTTTGAACATAGTGCAAAGGCTGTGCCTGGTATGACCATCAAAAATCTGAAGATTTCTGTCTTCATCGCCCTGATGACGGAGGCAGTATGACCTCTGCAACGTTCGTTAACATCGACCAGACTACACAGCGCAACAACCCAGAAGACAGAAATCTTCATACTCTTCGCCCTGATGACGGAGGCAGTATGACCTCTGCAACGTTCGTTAACATCGACCAGACTACACAGCGCAACAACCCAGAAGACAGAAATCTTCATACTCTTCGCCCTGATGACGGAGGCAGTATGACCTCTGCAACGTTCGTTAACATCGACCAGACTACACAGCGCAACAACCCAGAAGACAGAAATCTTCATACTCTTCGCCCTGATGACGGAGGCAGTATGACCTCTGCAACGTTCGTTAACATCGACCAGACTACACAGCGCAACAACCCAGAAGACAGAAATCTTCATACTCTTCGCCCTGATGACGGAGGCAGTATGACCTCTGCAACGTTCGTTAACATCGACCAGACTACACAGCGCAACAACCCAGAAGACAGAAATCTTCATACTCTTCGCCCTGATGACGGAGGCAGTATGACCTCTGCAACGTTCGTTAACATCGACCAGACTACACAGCGCAACAACCCAGAAGACAGAAATCTTCATACTCTTCGCCCTGATGACGGAGGCAGTATGACCTCTGCAACGTTCGTTAACATCGACCAGACTACACAGCGCAACAACCCAGAAGACAGAAATCTTCATACTCTTCGCCCTGATGACGGAGGCAGTATGACCTCTGCAACGTTCGTTAACATCGACCAGACTACACAGCGCAACAACCCAGAAGACAGAAATCTTCATACTCTTCGCCCTGATGACGGAGGCAGTATGACCTCTGCAACGTTCGTTAACATCGACCAGACTACACAGCGCAACAACCCAGAAGACAGAAATCTTCATACTCTTCGCCCTGATGACGGAGGCAGTATGACCTCTGCAACGTTCGTTAACATCGACCAGACTACACAGCGCAACAACCCAGAAGACAGAAATCTTCATACTCTTCGCCCTGATGACGGAGGCAGTATGACCTCTGCAACGTTCGTTAACATCGACCAGACTACACAGCGCAACAACCCAGAAGACAGAAATCTTCATACTCTTCGCCCTGATGACGGAGGCAGTATGACCTCTGCAACGTTCGTTAACATCGACCAGACTACACAGCGCAACAACCCAGAAGACAGAAATCTTCATACTCTTCGCCCTGATGACGGAGGCAGTATGACCTCTGCAACGTTCGTTAACATCGACCAGACTACACAGCGCAACAACCCAGAAGACAGAAATCTTCATACTCTTCGCCCTGATGACGGAGGCAGTATGACCTCTGCAACGTTCGTTAACATCGACCAGACTACACAGCGCAACAACCCAGAAGACAGAAATCTTCATACTCTTCGCCCTGATGACGGAGGCAGTATGACCTCTGCAACGTTCGTTAACATCGACCAGACTACACAGCGCAACAACCCAGAAGACAGAAATCTTCATACTCTTCGCCCTGATGACGGAGGCAGTATGACCTCTGCAACGTTCGTTAACATCGACCAGACTACACAGCGCAACAACCCAGAAGACAGAAATCTTCATACTCTTCGCCCTGATGACGGAGGCAGTATGACCTCTGCAACGTTCGTTAACATCGACCAGACTACACAGCGCAACAACCCAGAAGACAGAAATCTTCATACTCTTCGCCCTGATGACGGAGGCAGTATGACCTCTGCAACGTTCGTTAACATCGACCAGACTACACAGCGCAACAACCCAGAAGACAGAAATCTTCATACTCTTCGCCCTGATGACGGAGGCAGTATGACCTCTGCAACGTTCGTTAACATCGACCAGACTACACAGCGCAACAACCCAGAAGACAGAAATCTTCATACTCTTCGCCCTGATGACGGAGGCAGTATGACCTCTGCAACGTTCGTTAACATCGACCAGACTACACAGCGCAACAACCCAGAAGACAGAAATCTTCATACTCTTCGCCCTGATGACGGAGGCAGTATGACCTCTGCAACGTTCGTTAACATCGACCAGACTACACAGCGCAACAACCCAGAAGACAGAAATCTTCATACTCGCCGCTGTGAAAACCTCAAATCTTACATCAAAAAATCTCTTTGTACTTGCACATATCACATTGCATGATGAACTGGTATTGTGAAAATCATTTAGCTTCATGTGAAACAGGTGTTATAAATAACTCAGCTAATCTGAACTGAATTTTGTGGTTCAGTGTTTCTCCACTAAATATTGTAACAATTTCCATTTAACAGACTAGTATCCACAACAGACTTCATTTTTGCACCGTTTCCATGGTCACAGTCATAAACACTTGTTAATGAACAAGCCAGTAAGTGAAGCAACAAACCAGTAGGTTACGTAACTGAAACATAAGGACGACGTTCAATCCGTTTCTTTCAGAAACATGCCACGTATAATAACACCAAATATACTTTCATTCAGCCCAACAAACTGCATTTTATGGTTTCTAAGAATATATCTAAGGCCTTGATTTGGAACTGATAATCTAGTCAATGTATTAGTTACATTTAATAATTAACGGTTTAACGGCCAAATTTTGTTACGACCCACTTGTTCAAAGACACTGTTCCTTGCCATATAATAAGGTTCTTAGCTACTTTTACTACGGCACTGAACTTTTTTAAAAAATGGATATATATGAGGTCAGTTCAGAATGTATCGGACCTTAATTTTTCCCATGGAAACAAATGAAGCACGGGAAGTGTCCTCCGGTGGGGGGGTGTAGGGGACCTTCATGCGCATGCGTGAATTTTTTCCCGCCCGCAGAGAGCGTCAGGCGCTGGCACTCAGCCTGTGAGTGAGTGTAGTGTTCTGTGTTTCTCATACTAAGAAATCACTGAAAAATGTTGATTCTAGGCTTTGTAGCTGGTTTATGCTGACTTGTAACTATTTTTGGATCGAGAAGTGCCTTTTGATATAATGACATGTTCCTTCACATTTTCAATTATCTTGGTTTAAGAAGCTGGCTAATCTCAATCCACAAAGATTGAGATCAGCTTTCTCAAAAGACGCAACTGATTAAGCTGCTCACCTGATGATGGAAACTGAGAAAGCTCCTAAAATGTAGTGTGGTTTCTAAACTAAGATGACGAAAAATGTCCTAGAATAGGCGTAAGTTTAATGACACAATGATTGTGCCTTAGCAAAGTACAGTTACATTCAAAATTCAAACAATTTACTATGACATGACCATTCTTTAGGTACAAAAGAGCAAAGCTGATATGTGTCGGACTAACCGAGACCCATGTTTCACTTCCAAAACTGAAAACTAACTTCAGTCATTGAAAGAATATAACGCGAAATAAAAATCCTAAATCTGAAAAAATCTACAGTAAACTTGCATATTTCCTACGCAAACTGCCCGTACGCAACACAAACATCAATGCCATCTCGGAACTGAGCACGCTTAATAAATTTGTGATGGCTTCACATTTAGTTACATATAAGTAAAAAGTTTACTCACCGCTTTCCTCTTGTCTTCGGCAGACACGGCACTGTGGGATCGATGACGAAACATATCCATCACCTTGGAGACTGGGCCCCGACCACTGCTACTCTCAGAGCCCGCACGCGGTCGTACCTGGGTGTGACCACTTGACAAGTCAACATGATTATGATGAGATGATGAATCAGATGACGATTTGTTGGACGGAGACGATGACATGTTAAGAGAATGCTAGAACAAAACATAACAGAGAAATATCTTAGTTATTTATAGTCTCAAGTCGACTGTATAAAATACAATAAAGTCTGTCTCGGGTACTATCTGGCCACCTAACATCTGTGTAGAGTATGTTTGTAAAACAACAATTTTAGACAAGTTAAGTAACATGAAAAAATCATATATTTGTTTTAGTGTGTCAATCCATCCATATCAATGCAGTAACCAAACTCCTGATAAATGAATTTTGGCAAAGTATTATATTCATTAATCATTATCAAATTCACTTTGCTGTAACTGGGAAAAACATATTCTGATATTACAAATGAACCCCATACATCCTTTCTCATTCTAAACAACTTTCAAAAAGGTTAAACTTATACTAAAGTCAGTTCTCTTGTTCATAATGCTATCAAGTCATTGCATTTGCTTCATACAAGCAATTTTCTTCAAAAAATGCCTCGGAGGATAAGTATTGCATAGTGGTTAGCATTTCTGCTTCGTGTTTGAGCCCCAAATGAAGCTCCTTCTGTGGTATTCTTCAATACCTCCTATCAAATACTAGGGCAGAACCCTACACAATTACGTTCTTCATAATTCAGCAATCATAAACATTATGCCAATCAATAATATATCCCCCATATACCAAGAAACAAACCGTGTGGTAAGAATAAACATAATGTACTGCATTGGTTATTAACCTTTTGTGTTTGGAAAGCAAACAGGATTATAACAATTTAAGAAATGAATAATAAGAACATACTGAATTTATTTTCTAATCTTTATAATGGACCTCATTTATATTTATTGTTAGTTATTTAAATTTTAAAAAACTCTATTAAAATATTAATTATTTAATAACAAACTAAACTGACCATATTCATTACATTTTAAAGAAATTTTAAGATTTGTTTACAAATATTTACTTCATAAATTTCACTTCCATATCCCTTACAGTTTTTTCAGTGTACAATACAGGACCAGTAATAATAATTAATAGCAAATAAATTAATTTCAAAACAGTTGCTCTGTAAAGAACATATCAGACAGGAGCACGGCACTTGCTAGCCTTGAAAACAAGACAATGGCTGCATTTGAAGAAACCTACCTTTGTGCGAGGCAGACACCACACTGCATTTGCAGTGGTTACGGGTCATACACCGCACTCACAAACAACAGTTTACGACAGATAACAACACACTGTTCAGGGTGATTAACGAGCGTGTGAGCACAACCAATCACCAGCCATGTAAATTAATTACCACTACAGTCTGACAATATTACAAGGGCATACGTCACTCATACTTGATACATTTCTTGCTTTCAATGTCCTACTCCTTTGGTATAAGATAAATTAAGGTGGTAGATGATAAATTTTGAAAATTCAAGATAAGATCAAAATATTCTTAGAAACAAACTTAATGATAGTTACTTTGGCAACGAGGAGCTGATGACTATCGAGAGTGACAGTATGTTGTAAGATTTGAGCTTTTTCACAGCGGTGAGTATGAAGATTTCTGTCTTCTGGGTTGTTGCGCTGTGTAGTCTGGTGAATCACCCTGATAACAGGGGCAGTATGACCTCTGAAATGTTGGTTGACCTCGACCATACTACACAGCGCAACAACCCAGACGACAGAAATCTTCATACTCTGATGACGGAGGCAGTATGACCTCTGAAACGTTGGTTAACATCGACCAGACTACACAGCGCAACAACCCAGACGACAGAAATCTTCATACTCTGATGACGGAGGCAGTATGACCTCTGAAACGTTGGTTAACATCGACCAGACTACACAGCGCAACAACCCAGACGACAGAAATCTTCATACTCTGATGACGGAGGCAGTATGACCTCTGAAACGTTGGTTAACATCGACCAGACTACACAGCGCAACAACCCAGAAGACAGAAATCTGACAGTATGTTGCTTACCCACATGGTTTCGTAAAACATTTAGTAATATAATATCAAAAGGAAAGTGCACAATATGTATATAGTTCGCTTTGCAGAAGTCAGTGTTTTGGAAGAAGAAATATAATCCAGCCAATATCAAAATGAGTTACTTCCAAGGAAAAGGAAGATGGTACTTGGAGATCACAGGCCAAAAGTTGTATCTCTCCTGAAGTCACAGAATTTAAAGCCCAGCAAACAATATGGTTGCATGCAGCTCACATGTGTGAGTAAATAATCTGAACTGTTAATAAAGTCTTCTCGGTCTATCAGCCATGTTATCTGTTGATTGATTGCCGACGTTTCAAGGACCATCTCTGTCCTCATTTTCAAGAACTAGTTCGCGCTACGAGCCACACAGTCAACAGCCTCGAAAATGAGCACAAAGATGGTCCTCGAAACGTCGGCGATCGATCAACATCTAACACGGCTGATAGCCCGAGAAGACTTTATTAATGAAAGCTGCCGTGAAAGCTTCACTTCATATAAAATCTAAACTGTTCATTCCACAAAACATTGTGCTATGAAGTTTACTACTCCTGTATTATTTCTGCAATGTAATGAATCAAATCTCAGCCAGGTTCGGGCAACCTAATTGTGATTTTTATTATTTTCATATGAGAGGCCTTAAAATAATTCATAATAACTTACTCTCTGATCCTTCATCCTATTTACAACTAATCACGCGTATAAATAACCTAAGAAGTCATCACAAATCTCTATTTTCTGGTAAACAGATTAGGTTTTCACCCTGTGCATGCCAAATATTGTCATTATTTGTAAGAATAAAACTATGAATATAAGCAGGAAGAAGTTTAGAAAAAAATTTCAGTTAATAAAGGGACTACATGGATCTGCTCCAAGCACGGAAGACAGCAATTCTAACATGAGTTATCTGAAGCTGAAAGGCATCTGTTCCGACAGTAAGAGATCTTGGTCCAGTTCCTAGGAGAGGTTTTATACTCAATATAGAATAACAGACCACGAACCTGTTTTAAAGAGAAACACAATTGCAAATAATAACGACAATAATACCTGCATGGCACTTTTCATCTGTGAGATGATGGTGCTGCCTGCACCAACGGGCTTCTTGGTGCGAGACGCATCTGACTTTGAGCGAGGCCTGAAGGCATCTAAGATTGTTGCGGGCTTTCGGGAAGGTGAAGAGGCTTGCTGCTGGTGCAGTATATCGTCCCCAGACTTGCGCCTTTGCCTGGAACTTGACCCGGTCGATGAGGAGGGTGTATTTGCGGCACTGGATGGTGAGGGACTTGATGAACCGTGACCCACGTTCAAGTGCCGAGTATGGGATATACTCCACGTTCCTGAAAATACATAACCAGAAGAATTATAACACTTTGCTTTTTGGATACTTGTTTCTGTCTGATCTACATCACGCTTCTGCCAAACCGAACACAGTGGGTCCTGTAAAGTGACAACTGATTCTTGGTTTTTTTTTAATTAAGTTGCTTCAAATAGTTAGCATTTCCTTTAAAAAGATACTTCGCAGGGCCTCAACATACTGCCTCCATATACCAATGAAGTTGCTCTGACAAAATGGTTAAAAATAAATAAGCGCTGCAAGTGATTTATTTCTTCAACCTGTTCAACCCAATTCATGAGCAGATATTAAATTCCAGAATAAAACTGCAATTCCCAAATGCATTCTTTGTTATTTAAATTCCTTACTGTAAAGATTAATACAGAAACAACAGTGTACAATTCTACTCTTCACAAATGTACGTACCACAATACATGCCACTCCTGACAGACAGATTTCATTTCCTTGTATTTCATTGAATGTACACCCCATACAATGTTTAAAACTTCAAACATTTGATCTTAATAAGAAGTATGTCACATGTCACACAAAGCAACCTTTTGTTCTACGAAACATTCTTGAGAATACAGAATTCTGACAGTTCAATTCAAGTTATGTGCAAAGCAGTGGTTATAGTGGACCTTGCACCAAAATAAAATATGCCCTACAATTACACTGTGTTTGTCATACGAAATTTAATAGAAAATCGATAATAGTCTGGGAAATATATTATATGAACTCTCAGACATTACATTCGCAAGGAGTTCGTCTATTGTGTTGTAAACAACTACAACGGAAAATTCTTTCTACAAAATAGTCGTAGTTCTGTTGTTCACCACAACAGCGCGCACAGCACGATAACCCCGTGCTACCATCTATCGACCGATATAACTACCCTATAATCATGATAAATATATAGATAAAACAAAAACATTAACTTTGCAGAAAGTTACTTGTGGTTATCGTGGCAAAAATATTTCGGATACCGATTTGCAAATTTCATTTGCGTCTTGTGTGACTTTGGGAAGGTAACGTTTTCCTTTAATTCTTGGCCATTAACACTAAATCATGGGTTACCAACCCGCAGTAAGCACACTGCGTGATTTTTTTAATGTTAGCCTGCATGATTAAAACTAGTTTCCTAATACAAAAACACACTTTGTTAATATCGGAAATATTTAACAGCACTCATCGCTCTGAACAACTGTTCAACTTGATGTAAAATGTAAATCAAGATTTAGGATGGGTCTTAATGATGAACACCTGGAGAGAGGCGTGCGAGTAGCAAGAATAACAATGACATTGATCTACAAAAAAAAATCAATATAAAATGTTCCAATAATTACTGTTTTTAACAAATAAACACAAAGCAGAAAACAAATAAAAAACGCTACCGTATTTCACGCCGCGAGGGAAATTCCAACACATCTCCATTCTGTTTCCGTTAACAAACACTGAAAATTATTCACACCCAAGAGGCATGCGATACATGTCCGAAAAACGTTACGCGTCCCTGATCTATACGTCAATTATCCCCATTAATCGTAACCTGCCTCTTCTTCCTTCAGTCAGTGGAGGCTGACCAACTTCTGGTGTACCCACCTGCACGGGGCCGGCCACCCTCGTGCCCAGACGCCATACTGCCGTCCACGTCCTCGGTGACGCTGATGACCGGCAAGGGTTGCGACCCCAGCTCCTGCAAGAATCAACACCTATCGTTACCACTTTCAGTTCATACTCCAAACAACCCAGGTTGTGATTACTGGGAAATGAGTAAAGTCCACCATGTAACAAATAAGACTTTGTACGTAAATAAAAAACGTCAGCAAGTGATCAATAACACTGAAAACTGTATATATATAGCTTTCCTTTAAATTCCAGAAAGATCGCTAAAAAAATCTGTACATCCAAACAAGAATGCAGAATCACACAAACACAACGCTGTGATTTTCTCTTGTTCCTTGCTTGATAATGGTTACCAATAAGTCAATATGTACAAAGGCAAATTTTATCTTATTTCTTAGAAATGATTCTTCGTATCACAAAAACTATACGCATTCGGTACAAACATGTTTCATTTCTCTTATCTACTGATTTTCTCGTTGTGATACGTACCTAGAAATACATAAGAAATATAAACCTTAAATATAAAAATACAGGTGACTTTGTTGCCAAAGACATTCCATTTTCAAGCTCTGTTACAATGTGATTTGTCAATATAATATTTCAACAATATCCATTCAGCGACAGACCCGTTCATACTATGTTATCGTACGAAATACACGACTTCCAAATGACAATGACAAGCAGAACATGTATCAGGAATAGGGTGCTAACCTCCAACTACCAAAATCATTCCAAATGTTACTACGTATTTACTTTGTTCTCTGTGCAATAAATCACAATAAATATCCTGGGGCCAACTATTTTAATAAAAGCTAAATTCAGTGCGGGCCGTTGATCTGTTAACAAAACAGCCTGTGAGCACAAAACTCTGTAATTTAATTTGTTCTGAAAAACAGTTGTCCCATCCAGTAAACCACGTTGACAGTAAATCTAGTCGCAAACACTGTCTCCATGTTGGCTTGTAACATGGTGAGGCGACGCAGAAGTGATAGTGTACTGGGGCCATAAATACCATCCACACGGATCAAGGTACGCCGTGACTGGGCGGCAACTTCTCCGACGCGTGTGACTTGCAGAATATCTACACATGTTACGAAGAGGTTTCAATCTGGACAGCTAGTATATTCCAGTTCAGCAATTCCGCCAATTTACGACACAATACCTTATGACTGGCAGAGCTGGTGTTATAAAACGGAGGGTTTGTTTACGTGTGACAATAAATCTCTCGCCTGTTTTCCTCATCCAGATAAATCAGTTTGTAGTGGTTAAACTACACAGACACTAGAGTAATTCCGGGCCAATGCTGGAACGTCTCATCAAAACAGATCATGCGCGAAAAGCAGGGAGCTATTCTCAAAGCCTGTCCTTAGCTATGAAGATGGCTGTCTTCCGGGTTGTTACACAAAATCGTAAAAATCTACTAGTTCTAGTTAACAGTTTCTGTGCTTGAACCAAGATAAAATTCAACTCCATCCCTGGTGATTAATAGTGCATTTATAGCAATTTGTGCATGGAAGTTGTCGCGTGGGTCGATATCTCGATAGCGCCCTCTCCGCCACTCTTCATTTCACGTCATAAACAGTGAAATATTGGCCCACAGACAGTGCGCAGAGTGCTGACCTACTCGTGCAACGAAATGGAATATAGGTCACAAAAAGATTTTTGGCACGTAAATGTCTTCTGGGTTGCTGCGCCGTGCAGTCTGGCAGATGACTTATCGCCCTGATAATGGGGGCAGCAAACACTTCTGAAACGTCGGTAAACTTCTACCAGGCTTCACGGCGCAGCATCCCATAAGATATCCAATATAACACTGGCCGCCGTGAGAACCTGCAATCTCACGAATTTAGTTTCGATGTAATCAAATGCTTTCTTGACACGATATTCGCATAAAACTTCATCGCCCCTAAATTGGCTCATACCTAAAAATATTCACACAAAATATCGACAACTTTTGTTTCGAATTTTTGAATATTACTTACTCTTTATGAACTGCAAGGAAACATAATTTGTCCGTATGCGTTTTAATATCTATCGTGTTATTAGCCGTGCCAGTCTATCTAATCTTACAGCTATACCAAGCTATCAGAATTTTATTTTATTTTTATTATTATTACCACCATTGTTAATCGCCTGTTTCCGAAAGAACAAAAATGTCACAGAAAAGTGGTAGAAGTGAATAACAGGTCTACTGAAATTGAGATATATTACAACCCACGTGTTCAGTATTCTTTAAAATCCCTCTTTGTAACAACACAGAAACAGCTACTATACCTGAATATTTTATGCAGAAATGAGCTAGATATACCGAAATAGAACGGCGGTTTTCACATTCACACAGCGCAGAGACCAGAAATTATAACACTTCGTGGAACCAGTCCTTCGTCCAAGCTTATATTTTATTCCGACAAAAGGTTGCCATGCCAACAAAGTATTCCACTGAACTATAAAAAGCGTCTGAAACACAACAGCGGAGAATATCTGAGGCTGCAGGCTTCCATGGCGACGTAAACACTTCTATCAAGACGCAACTAACGCGTTGGCGTGGATCTGGAAGGTGCGTGTTAGTGAA